>VZRH01000650.1:24095-137310 GCA_013397555.1 Urocynchramus pylzowi | reverse complement strand
TTTTTTTTGGGTTTTTTTTTGAAATCTAAGAAGTCTGTAAAAGCAGCAAAACCCCCAAGAGCATAGCATGGACCAAACTGCAGTAGCTCTTCCTTCCTGAGGCAGACTTAGGGGTTGAAAAAGAAGGTGCACAGGGATGAAGCTCTCCAACCCCAGCCAAAGTACTTCCTCTGCCTGCAATCTCTGTATGCAGTGGGCAAGTCCCCACAGAAACGTGCTGAGGGAAGCAACATGATAAATTAAATATTTCATCTCTGTTCAGAAGCAACCCCAGTTCTGAGTCTCTGGAATTCTTTCCTCAGGCCATCCATTCAACTAAAATAGCAGAAATACTCCCTCTTAAGAGGAAAGTGATAAATGTGAGGCTCCAGAACAGGGAATTCCTGGTAGTGTTCATCACTCCTGCTCTTTCAGCTGTGGGACTCAATGTCTTCCTCCAGTGCAAGTCTCTCCCTTTTCATCCTCTGGGTGCATTTTTAGCTTCATTGTGCTACAATTAGATACAAGAAACCCAATGGATGCAAATCAGGGGTCTCTCTTAGGAAAATGAAGTGGTACTCTGCTCTTTCCTTTAGGAAAACTAAAGGGTAGCTTCTAACCTGAAAAAGTCCTGCCTGTTTCAGTCAATAAATAAATCCCAAAAGAACTCTGGTCTGTCAGTCACAATCATCCAGGGAGAAATGAGATGGAAGCTTATCTCAGAAAACACTGGAACTTGTACTCACTCTGTTAAAAAAAAAACATTCTCAGTGATGCAACACACCCATATGTTGCAATGACTCCAGCTTGAAAACTCTAAATCAAACCCAGAAGCTGTTTCTCATCAGTTGCTTGAGGTGCTGGGGAAACAGCTGTCTGAGGCAATCTGAATTCAGTCCTACAGAAAACCACTGAGGAGTCAATATTTAAAATTCCTCATGTAGGTCTCATGAAGAAAAATAACACAATGGACCAAGCCAGGAGTAGCAGAATGCAGAATTTTAGGACTTAACTAATTTCCTTCTGAAAAAAAAAAAATTAAGAAAAAAAAAAAAAGAAAGAAACTGAGCAATCCAATGAACAAGAATCTGAGTCAGTTTTTGGGATATAGCACAAGGAACAGAGCAAGACTGAGATTACCTTGTAGTCATCAACCTTTATGGTAGACAGACTAAGAAGAAATTGAACTGCAGATGGCTGTTCCATTTTGGCTCTGCCAAGTCATGGAAATCTATCAGCAGTTTCCTCAAAGCATTTAAAAAGACTTAAAAAACACTCAAAGGCATAAAAATATTATGAATATTCAACATTCTACTATTTTCTATTGTAACTTGAATTATATATTATTCAAAAAAGTACAGTTCAACCGTAGTAGTCTTTATTTGAAATATAATTGTAAACACAAAACTAAGGAAACACTTATTCAGCAGCCCTTTAAAAAGTCATAATAGATATTGCAGCCGTGGGAAGGTGCTGAAAATTATCAATATATTAAAAATGCTTCTCTAGGCATTTTCTGTCTACCCATAAAAATTTATAACAAGTCATTTAAAAACCTCTTCAGAACTCTCTTTAATAAAAACACACATTCCTGAAAACATTACCACAGCATAATCCTTTGCCCACTAGTAAAAATGGAGCATTACTGAAATTATGAGTACAAACTGGTACAAGTCAGCAGTGAAAACCAAATTTCTTCTATTTGTCCATTCTTCAACACCTAAGTAGTAACTATGGGTAATTTAAAATAATTTTTAGGTGGTGCTGTAACAGCAGAAATTCTTGGTATGTGTCCACCTGAGATGGTCAAAGAGCTGACACTTGGGCAGGGAGGGTGTTCAGACTGATTTCTGTCCAGAGTTGGACATTTTTTAATACCACATCATGAATCACTAAAACACAGTCCTGCTAATTTAATATTTAAAGCCTAGGCAGTATAGATTGGTGAGATTTTCTCCAGAAAATTATGACATTTCAGGTAAATTAATTTAATTGCTAAATTGAACACTTTAAGCACAGAGGACCTCACCAAAATACCCATCACTTGTACTTCTGAGCCTGGAATTAAACATCAGAAAAACATCCTAATAAACATAATGCACACAAGAAATTATATTCTGTGACTTCTAGAGCATTTACAAATTCAAGCTGGCTAAGAAAACATTCCAGCAGTGTGACCAAGCTAGGTTTGGCCTAAATTAGAAGCAAGACAGTTTTAAAGTACTTGATAATTTTCTATGGAAAAGATTCCCTCCCCACACCTAAAACACAGCAAGAACTTAGAGGCTCTTTTCTCATGAATTCTGGTTTCCTGTGTCTCAGTATTAGTCATTTATGAGGTTCTCAGAATATATAATTTTTGATTAAAATGCTGCAGGTTTTTTTCTTTATTTGACTGTTACTTCAAAGTCATTATTATTTGCTATGTTGCTCTCACTGCCTTTTCCCCATTGCTGCAGTGTTTTTTTTTTTTATTTCTGAATGACTCACGTTTAATTTGGGATCAAATAAAAACCTCAGAGTTTTTCAAACTTCTCTTGGTCAGTATTTACACCCACTCACTTTTAAGTATCATTTTGTATCAGTTAAGCTGAAAGCTCATTTTTCATTTTGATGACTATTAGCAGGGGAGGATTTTTTTTTTTGAATCAGGAATTTTGTTCCTTGACTTTTCAGTTTCAGCTAATTAATGTGTGTATTGAACAACATCACAAAACTCTGCACTCACAGCCAGCCTGGCCTTTTGCAGTGACCAAAACTGACCAGCTGTTTATTTTCTGGCTTTCCTGCAGTTTTCAGTACCTACCTAGGAGGCTCTGATCTATGCATGTTCCATTCATCAAGGATTTTCCTTCTGGACAAGCACATGTTGCACCAGAAGGATTGAGCAAACAAATGAATTCACACGTCAGGTCCAAGCAGGGGTTAGGCACTGTTGAAAAAGACAAAATATTAGAGACATTGACTTTTATTTTTTTTATTTATTTAAAAAATTTAGAACTATGTTCTAAAGCTAAGAAAAGATAAAGAATCAGATACAAAAATTCTGATACACTTCCACTTCCCAGGATATCAACAGCCACAAGTCTGTGATCACACTCTCCCAAATAGAAATTCAAGACCCACAGAAGGACAGAATTTATTCCATTACCAAAAAAATGTATTGGTAACATAGAGTAAAAAAAATTTCATCTGCTTTTGACTAGAGGGATTGTTATTCATCTCTCCTGAATTTTTTTTTACATCTCAGTCACAGTGCAGGTACAAAAGCCATTTCTGCACAAATTTGTCCAGCGTCCTTTCAAATGACTGAAAACACATCAAAATTATATAAAGAAATATGACTAAATCTATTTTCAGTTTGTACAATCAGGCTCTGGTTTATGTTTACACGACTTGGTTACTTTCCCCCCACCCCGAGGTGATGTTGAATTTAAAGTAATTATGCTTACTCACAGTCCGTTTGTTTGTAGCGGTGAAAAATCAAGGCACTTTTTGCTTTATCAACATCCACACTTAGATATTCTACAAGGCTCTTGCCAAATTTGTGCACTCTAAATGCACCATTTTTAGGGCCTGCTCCATATATGTAATCCTCAAAAATGTCAATTCTATGTGGATGCAGTAAACCTTGAATAGAAGTGGATAGTAAATACAAATATATATTCATATTTAAATAATAAACAACTTTTTAAAATAAAAACTTTAATTCATTACTGTGATTAACACCTAAGGATGTTATTTTTCAGAGACCTTATCTGGTCCTCACAAAAAATTACCTTTAAAAAAGCAATCTTCCTCAAAGGAACCCTTCCCATTTCACAGACAACTCAAATTTCAAGATTTTTATCAGTTTTCTACAGAATTGAGTCTCAGAAACTGGCTAATCATTGAAATAAAAAAAAAACCTTTGCAGTAACACTTTACTAATTAGAACAGACTTGTTCTACTTGTTGTACCCTAGGTACAACAATTTAACTAGATGGATGTGACAAGGAAGAAAGAGGTCATTTTGCTTCACATCAAAGAAATTATTCTCACAAAACATTTCTTCAGCTCCTTCCTAACATATTTGAAATGCTAGTTTTTGTACTACACTTGTTTTAATTCATAATTATAGTAAATTAATGCAAAATAAGTTGTTAACTCTACCAACTCCTCATTTTTAAGAGCTCTGAGGGCCTCTTAGGCCACCAGTTGGATTTCCTTTGAACAAGTGGCTGTAGAATTTCACATTTGCCCTCAATAAGGCAATGGCTTCTAATTAAAACTTCTTTGCCTGAGATGCATCTCTTCCTGAAGCCATAAAGAATTAGAATCTATCATTCCTTTGGATACCTGCTATTTTCTCCATTTACTCTAAAATTGATTTTGCATTTCCCTGGTATTTACTTAATTTCATCAATCAGCCTTTATTTCTTCCTATTGTTCTTTCATGCTATAGATGCTTGGTACTCAGTATTTCATTTTCAAACAAAAAATATGAATGGATTCTTATTAATACTTCAAGGCTTATTTAATTCAATGGGTTGAAGGTTTTAGTCTCATTGCAAAGCAATTTCTGAACTCCCCCAATATTCCTTTGGTCTAGTGCTAGAGGAGGTTATGGTCAAATCCCTACACTCAAAGTGATCTCTCTTCAGATGATTATCTTCATGTATATTGATACAAATTGTGGAATAAAATGCTTTAGAATAAAATACTAACTGTGTTTTTAAACCAAAATAAGATGATTTT
This sequence comes from Urocynchramus pylzowi, assembly GCA_013397555.1. Taxonomy (NCBI): domain Eukaryota; kingdom Metazoa; phylum Chordata; class Aves; order Passeriformes; family Fringillidae; genus Urocynchramus; species Urocynchramus pylzowi. Next base: position 132,594 of record VZRH01000650.1, on the reverse strand, counting down.
AATCTTGTCCTTCCCAATTATGATTATGGGAGATTCCTCCTAGTATATTCCAGAATATCCTGGTGAATTCTGTGTTGAAACACTCAATAGCACCAGGTTTAATAACACCCTGACAATTCTCCAGAACAGCTGCCCACTAAGCACTCCTCCCCAAAAAGGCTGCTTTCAAATCTTTTTTTAATGTTTTCCTTCTATTTTCTATTCAAATTTCACACATTTCTTACTTAACAAATTGTTAAAAAGCCACAGTGAAATTGAAAGCAGTTTGCTTCACCAGAATCTCCTTTTTTATCAAAAGGAACTTTCTTCATTCACATTCTGCTAGCAGAATTCTGTGATTACTCACTGACCTGAAAGCCAAGCCCATTCTTCTCCCAGAACTGATTCAGATCAACTGTTCTACAACCCCTAAAACTCCAGTTCAATGCAGGCAGCTCTAATACAAGTCCAAGTGAGATCAAGCCTAAATATTAACCACAATGTTACTCAATAATACCTTAATTTGGAGATCTGCTCATATCATTGAATCTTAGTTCCCCATAGGTAATTTAATCAGATTATCTTAATGCTGAATTTATCTTATCTAAAACACTTGCTTAGATAATGTTTGAAGTATTGTCAAACAAAAGCACAAAATATTACTCAACAATCACTGCTTTTTGCTTACATAGTTCTTCTGAATAGTGAAACTTCAGCCAAATAAATTAAATAAAATAAGAATCATGTTATACCAAGGCTTTCCATACCTTGTTTTGTGCTCACAGACACAACTGAGTCGGACCCATCAAAAAGAACACTGCCAATGACAGATAACTCAAAATCAGCCCAGAACAAACGCTGGCTGAACTGATCAACTACGAGACCTACAAAGGAGATAAAGTTCAAATAGGAACATAAAACCTGAAAAAAATTCAGTATTTTTCTATAACTCTACATTTTTATGTCATTCATATTCTTATGTACACAATATAGTGCAGCAATGAAAAGATTTGACTGGAAAACAAAGAGAATAAAATATAAAAGCTCTCACTTAGACCTTCCCCTTGGGGCAACCATGGCTTTTTATTTTCTTTACCTTATTCTGCCCAAGGTCAGCACCTTTTCTAACCCATTCTCCTCAGCAGGTAGGAATAGAAATACCAGTTGGGAATTAAATATAGAGTCAACTCCTCTAGCCTGTTCTCTGAACCAAAATCTAATATGCCAATTGCACCAGTGGGATCCCATGTTAAAAACAAGGCATTCAGAATTCAGAGAGTCTTTGCACCCTTTCCACACATGTTTAATTCTGTTCTCTTTTTTATCACCAATACTTCCCATGCAGTCTTGCAGAATTAAAAATCAGATTATTTTAACTACATTACTGCTGCAAGACTTAAACAGCAATACTGGCAGATAAATAGCTATATATTTATATATATATTTATCTGTATATGAAAAGAAAACATGAGAATAAAAGATTAATGGCATTATAAATACCCATCCTCTAGGCAATAATTAAATAGTTAAACCAAGTAGTTCATGTTCATGCTTTACAGAGGAAGTTTAAATGGTTAATATGCCATTTTAGGTCATGACAAAAACTTCAGCCTGAAGAAAATATTGAAACCATAAAATAATTTCATTCTGAGCTTTTGAAGTTGCAGTGCATCTTTAATAAGAATGGGAAAAGGTATTTTTCTTCCTATTTATGTAAGTAGGTAAGTCAGAAAAAAAATACATCAAAAGAAATTACACATAACAGTGAAAATACTCCTCTTAAGGTCATAAATTAATCAGCTACAGATAGATGAGAGGAAGTGGAGAAAATCTGACTCACAGACCAGTGAAATATGTTTACATTTAAAACTCCATTTAAAAAAAAACCCCTCTTATGAAGAAACACTGGCATTCAGGGATATGGCTAGAGAGAATAATTCGTGTTAAAAGGCAATCACAGTGTGTCAGTTCTGTGTGATACATGGGACCTGCAAGGGGCATGCTTTAGGAGCAGTCCCCACTCTCCAGCTTTAAATTATTCTTTGCATTTTAATGAGAAGATTTAAATACAAATTAATAAATAATTAGCATTCTCAATGTACTTTCATAGTATTGAGACAAAAGTATTTCTATTTGTTTTATACATATACCACTTCTGTGATAGTCATTTCTGTGTGAATCCTAGCAAGTCAAGCCCAAATGCTCAAACTCTCACTCCCTCTCATTTGAAATAGGAAAGCCATATGTGGTAATGAATTTAAGAACAGTGTAAATAATATTAGTAAAGTCCCATTTGGGAGGAAATATTAAAGGTTTGAACTCTTTCTTTCCATTCTTTCTATATAGGCCTGTGTTAAATATCTCACAAAAAATTAAGGAAACTCCATTAACATCTATTTTCTGCCATGAAATAAAGGAAGAAAACACAGAAGGATGTTACTAAAGTATTTTCAGGCACTTAATACAGGAAAATGCCTGTTTTTTGAGTGTTTTGTCAGGGGTTTTTTTGTTGTTATTGTTTTGTTTTTTTTTTTTTTTTTAACTGAGAAACTGAAATCTTCCTGAGTTAGTGAGTACCAGCTATTTGAGAAAAATGAGGTGTTTACCTGTAGGTCTTTGCAGGTTCTTTTGAACCAGTATCCTTCTCAGAGTACCATCCATAGATGATTCCTCTATGTGAGACCGATCCCCAATAACTGTCCAGTACATCATCCTGAAATATTAAACACCAAAATTAAGCTGAATGCCTGCACAGAGCCTCAAAACACTTCACTGATGCTCCATTTTTGTGAGCCTTTCAACATTCCTTGCAGAGTGGAGGTCTTGGCTTACATTTTGAGCAGGAAATTAGGTAAACAACTTGAAAAAGTTTAGACAATTGCAGACATAATTTTCTTTCCCTTGCTGCTTCTGCAATTTTATTTGAATTACCAAATCAGAGTGATGTGGAAGGATACATACCCCTTTTTAGGATTCACAGCAATTGCATATGGCTCTCCTGCAATGCTGGTGAGGAGCCTGGTGCAGTTGGGTCCCTTCAGCTGTCCCACATTGATGGAGTACCTGAGGCTGGTCCAGTGAGTTGTGTAGTAGCTGAACCAATGCATTCGGGAATGATCAGTCCAGTAAATATTCCCAGCCACCCAGTCCACAGCAATGCCCCTGGGCCTTTTGAACTCTGGACACTGAAAAGAACAGATGGTGCAGTCAGGTTTGTGGAAATGGCCTTTCACAGCAGCTGCCCAGCCACAGATTCGTGTCATTTTTTTCAGAAACACTGCATTGGAAAGACTTAAACTGGACCTGCAGGGGTTCAGCTCTGAGGGATCTGCTGACACCTCTATTCCACACAGAGGAACAAGTCAGTGCTTCAAATCTGTTCTCTCAAGTTTAAGGCAACCCACATTAGGGAAAAGTCACTTTGATATCAACTCCTTGAATTATTGATACTGAAGCAAACAAATGTTTTGGACCATAATTTGAAACCAAAGGAAAAGGAAGTTTTAAGATGATGCAGCTATTTCCATCCCAAAGCCCTCAGTGAAAACGTGAGCCCATCCTGAGGAGCGGGTAGAGAAAATCACTGCACTTAGAAATCAGATGACTATTCATCTTCACACATAAAAGATGCTTGTCTGATTATAACATTAAATTTATCAACTGCAGGATCTCTATCATTATTTTTTTTTAATAATGATTAAGGCTTAGCTCTGAAAGATGGTCCTAAGGACAGGAGTTCAAATTGCAAATAGGAGATCTATATGAACAACTCTAAAGTTTACTGGAATTCCTGCAGAAATGAGTATTCCCTGTAAAATAGGATCACCCAACTCTTTCCAACATGAATGCAGTGTATCATAAAAACCTCAGGACCAGCATGACCTAAATACACATACAGTTGTTTGCCTATTTACTTAAAACTATATCAAGTTAGATTATGAAAAAAAACAGATATTCCTTAAAAAAATGAAGCAATGAAATGCTACTAAGCCACATAAGTGAAAACCAGGAAAGAAAATCCTAAAGTAACTTGTTTTACCTTAAGAGTCAAAGTTGCCTAATATTACAAGACATTTGTAGACTATTTTCATCACAAAATAATGGTTATTTCATTCTCTAGGTGAAATAAGAGGACTACAAGGGTGAATTTAGAGAGTTCATTGCTGGTAAACTTTTAATTCTGCAAAAATTTCATAGAAGGTATGTTTTATAGATATGTAGAACCTTGATTTTCTATTTAGAGGAATAATAAAGCAGCAAAATCAATCACTGCATTTACAAAACAGTATTTCTCTAAAAACAGGGTCACAGTTGATTTTTAAAGTTAAAGAAAATATTGTACCATAATTCTTTGGTATGAGATTATGACAGTGGTGGCATATGCTTCCACAAATTACAGAATTCTTTCTTTAAGTGTACCATTTGCATATGACAAACTTTTTTCTTTGTTACTATCCAAGCAACATCCACAGAAGGGACCAGATACCAAAAAAGGGGTATTTTCAGATAAGACTAACTGTATTTTTAGTCAAAACTCCTTTTAATTCTGGGCAATATTCAGGCACCTGAGTCAAGAAACCTCTCATACCTGGAGATCTCTTTGGATACTACAAGGATTAATGGCTTACAATGCTGGAACCAAATATTCTTTTAAAAGGAAAGCAGCTGTCATGGCCAGAAAAACCTCTCACCTCTTCTTTTTTTTGACTGTTCAAACCCACAGTATACAATAAGACTGTTTTCTGAGAGCCTGGAAAGAACAAGATGGGAGTTGCCAAGCAGACTGAGAGATGGTTCCCAGAAAAGGTGTTTCTAGAAGCAGATGAGCCATCCTAAAAGGGACATCCTACAAAAATTCGGGAATGAGGATGGGGTTGTTGAGAAATACTGACCCTGTCTCCTCAACCAGACAGGAAAAGTGAAATTCCAGTAATGCTGGGGGGAATATTAAAGATCAAATGAAGAAGGAGACGAACAGAAGAAATGTCAAGGAGCCATCTGGTGTAAGGGATTTAAAAAAAAAAAAAGAGGAAAAAACCACTAGCTGATGCTGTGGCTGTGTAATTTCCAGTTGTGTTCATTAAGTTGCAGCCACATCATATTTCTGAGGTCTTCTGCATCTTCTCACACTGCCTACTAAAATTACTAACTGGAAATGAGCTCTTACCTAATAGCTTATTTAGATTATGTTAATTTTGAAGAATAATTCTGCATACAAAATAAGGATGAAAATACAGGAAGAAAATCACATTAATGTTTTCTACAGTGATTTTAGCCCACTTTGATGCTAATTATAATGCACTACAACTTATTAGAAAAATTGGGGTTTGAAATCTAATTGCCTTTCACAGTTTGGAAGTCTCTGCATAGCTACAGACCACGTCAGCTAGATGACTTTTGATCAGAACTGCTGTCTTTTGTAAATTCTGCTTTCAAGGTAAAGAATTAATAACAAAAAAAACCCAAACAAACAAACATAAAAAAAGAAGCTGCAGTAACAACTTGGAACTGGAGACCTTTTTCATGTAATGGCAGATTACAGATTTTCAGCCCCTAAAGTTGAGTTTGACTGAAGAAAATACTTTTCACATGCAGTAGGAACACATCCCTTTGCAGTGTTTAACAGGAAGAATAAATGACAAACCTAATTTCTATCATAAACACACGTGAAGCAGTATTTTATCTTATTTATTTTGCAGCTATTTTGGGTATGGAATTGCTGTGTAACAAAGTAAAGCAATGTTTTATTTTGCCTAAATTATATTAATTAAAAAAATACATTATCTAATGTTATATTATTAGAACAGTAAGACGAAATTTAAAAAAACCAAAATGTTTAGAATTTTTCCCACTGAAACAAAACTTTTTTTTTTGATAGATGAGCATCCCAGTGGGTGCAGTAATTCACCAAACCATCACTTGTATTACATAAAGTAGGATCATTTATAAACCCCAATGAGCTGATTCCAGAAAGAGTCTTGTAAGTATATAAACTTCATCCAAACAGAGCTGTAGCTCTAAGGTAAAACCATAAATTCTTGCTGTTTAGAGAAAATGGGCTGGAAACAGTTTGCATTCACAGGGGTGCACTGGGCCCTGGGGCAAGTGTTGGGAAACAGGAGTGGACTCATCACAAGGGTGGTTAAGGGTTCTTGGGAAGCTCTCACAGCTCTGGGGCTGGAGCAGCTGCCCATAAACTGACTGGATACACTACAGACCCCCTGCTTTTCTTCCTGGTAGATGGTATCATCATTTTAATGTTCATCTTTTTGTCCTCTTCCACAAAATGAAGCACCTGAGCTGAAGTGTGGGGTGGCTCCGTGCTCATTGTTCACCTCAGATAGCTTCTGCAGCTCTCTCACAGGATGAGGCAGCAAACAGCTGCTCCAGTTATCTCCAATTCACTTTGACTGCCTGAACTCAGTTGGGATGAAATCCTCTTCTGCATCTGTCAATAAACCCTGAAGAGTTGATATTTACTATTTCCTTTAATGCTTGAATTTGTACCACTCTTAAACCCCTTTTCACAGAAAATCAGGAGAGCTACTTAAAGCTATTCTCTGAGGAAGGCTCTTGATATGCTAATTCTGTGGAGTAATTTCAGTTGAGATGGATTTTTGCATTAATGTAATTACCTGAAAATGCAGGTGACTTTGTTCAAGTTTACTGTCCTGATTTACATATCAAAGTCTAGATATAAAAGTTATAATGTAACCTTTGAAAACTTACCCATTAAAAAAAAAACTGGGTTAAAATTAAGGATTTCTCAATCCTTTTAAAACCAAATTTCGGTGACAATATTAAAGCAACACTATAAAACCAATTAACCTATTGATCAGCTGCAAATAAGGCAACAATATTTGAATATTAATGAGATAACGCTGGGAAAATAACTGAATAGTTAAGCACAATGAGAAGTAAATATTTCACAAATATAAATGAGAAGAGTCCAAGATATATTCAAATACAGTCTGTGCATTTTTCACATGCAGATTTATAAAAAAGCTTTGTCTAGCTTGGATCAAGCATTGTCACAAGGACCTACCTGCACTGAAGAGACAGAGGAACATGGGGTATAAAGAAAAACATAATTTTTTCAAAATCTTTGAATAGAAAAGGAAGTGACTAAGAGATATTCTCAGATAACAGTGAAAAAGGATACAAAACTGAATACTATTTCAGTACGTTAGGAAAATACTAATTCTAAGAATATTTTATCTCTATTAATTTAAACAGGGAGACAGTGACAAATGAGCTGTGAAAATTTCAGTCCCTGAACGATGAAAATGTCTGAAGGAAGCTTAAGCTCTATTTTATGGACCTCTAAGAAAGAGTTAGATCTATTAGAGAGGCTGCAGGTCAGCCAACTGCTCTTGCTGCAGAATGAATCTGCAGATTCCCCCCCCCCCAAAAAAAAAAGAAAAAAAATAACAACACCACCTCCTCAACACTAACTTCACAAGGCTTTATACTTTCATTATTTTCTAATGAACAACTCAATACACAGATCTGTTTATCAGGATTTTTTAACACATTTAAATGAGAAAAACTCCACAGGAGAATTCCTCCACATCTTCAATACAGGTATCCTTCTGCAAAACTCAAATGACAGAGCTGACCTGTTAGAGATGCTAGGCACTATTTTGTACTTCAGATCTACTTTCCATACACTTTCTGTGAACAAAATCTAGACACTTCTGCTGGGCAGGTGGAAATGTTGGTTTTAAGTCACTCTTATAAAGATGCATCAACAGATTGCAGGAATCTTCAGGGTCCAATGGTGCCTACATCAGGAGGCTTTTTGCCCTGCTCGTGCCAAAGGTCAGGAATGTCACTCATTTGGAGAGGAAATATCCTTGTGTGGAATGTACTCAGAAGTGGTTTCAGAGGTGTATGAATTATAGATGAAAGATTGGGCTACTGTTGCTACTCCTGTTTATGCTGCGTGTATAAAAGCAGGCATGTGATGGGAGGTCATCACTGTTACCTCTCCTAAGTTTAAGGAAACATGAAACAGCCAGACACGTTTTTTTTCTAACTGGCCAAGAAAAAAATTAAAAACTCTACTCTGCTATCAAATTCAATGAAGACTAAAAAACCCAAACTCTAAATTTACAGAATTATAGAAACACCAAGGTAAAGACCACATTGTTAACTTCAGTTCAGCAATATCACTGCCTAGAGAATTTTGTAGAAATATTTTAGGCAAAATGAGAAACAACCTGCATTGATTTTATTTTCAAGTAAAGACCACTTAAAATTGTCTATGCTTATGAAAATCCACATTTCTGTTGCAAAGTCCAAACCAACATTTATGCTTATTAAAATAAGATACTACGAAATTCAACAAAAACAGGAATAAATACCAATTGTTCTAACGTTTAAATAGATGTCATAACTTTGCCAATATTATTGTTTATATGATCACTGTAGAAATTAAGCTTGTGTTTAATCTCCATTTTCTGTCTTCCAAAGATTTGCAATTCATGGCTTTCTTCTTCTATATATTATATTCTTCCCTTTTCTCTGTTGAAATAAAAAATCTTGATGGTATACAGCCTTCTCGATGTTCTAATATAGTGATTACTTCTCTGCAGGAAAGATTTTTAAATCCTACAATTGTGTTGTCTTGGAGACTCTACCAAATCTGTCAGAGTCTTGAACAGAAAAGCTTTAGCAGCCATATATATCACTGAAATAAAATCATTCTCAGATAGACATTTTAATTTACTGAATCAGCCCATGCTATTATAGAAGAGTCAGAATAGAAAAAATAAATTGAATGAAATTTGTGTGATTTAATCTTTGATTTTGATCACTTACTATCAAGCCACTGTTACTCTGCCTTCTCTCTCTGTCGTGAAGTTTTCTGTAGAAAATCCCTCCTGGATTAAACTGAGTGCTCCAAACAATCATATCCCCTTGAAAATATGCATCCATTCCAGTTATCCTTGAATTGTGTTCAATATGTGATATTTGCTGATGAGCATCACTGTAGTTGAATGGATATGCAAAACCCAGGATGTCAGTGTCATTAGCAACATAGAGAACTTGATCTTCAGAGCCTAGGGATTATTATAATGAAACAAAAATAAGGTAAATGTCAACTAATGCAAAAAATCAGTGTGTTTTACTCAAGTAGCTTTTTGGTGCTCAGCTGATGTAATTTCTGAGGTTAAAATTATTTTCTGGTTGTTGAAGACTGCAGAAACACCTACACTCTGCACGAGAGTGATATTCTGATATTCTGATATTAACATATCAACTTCAGTGCTCTCCAAGCACACAGAGAGACACCCAGGACTGTATTTTAAGGTGCATGCAATATAAGAATTTAATATTTTTAAACAGTATACAAAAATACAGGATATTATGCATTCAGCCCATATGAATCCCATATTTTTATATGCATGCTGTCTTTAGAGGGTCCTAAATGTATATATAAAAGGAACAAAAAGCTGTCAATAAATGTATTTTTAAATTGCTTGATTGGAAATTAGAAGTGCAATGTTTTTTATCTTTAGTGCAGGCTGTGAAGTTTTGACTGCAACAGAACCTGTGTCTCACATCTCATTTCAGATTGCCAGATACCATCTTGATCCAGATGCTGTAAAGTATATTATTCATAAGAAAATATTCTCTAATATCAATACATTGAATTTTGAGAAAGTTAAAATCTGCTTGATAATTTAGAGTGTATTTGGATAATTTTTATTTCTCCATTCATATTGCATTTATCCATAGATAATCAATTTAAAATGTCTGTTCAACACACTTCTTCCTTATGAGTATGAAATATCAAACATCATTTGTTCCCTTCCTCCTGATAAATGCAAGAACAAAGAGGAGTTTGGTTAAAGCAAATATCAGTGAGGGAAAGAAGGAAGCATGAACTGTATTACAATGGAAATGAAGCTTGTAGACAATTCAGATTTAGGATAATGATTCCCAGATTTTTAAATTATAAGCTCTCAGCATTATGTCTGTGTTCCTATAATAACAAACCATTATCTTCAATTAGTAACCCTATTTGTCATAATCTGATTTCTTTAGTAACAGGCAATGATGCCAAACCCTGAGCCCATGTTATGTGTGAAATACTAATGACTCATTAATATGATATTCCCATGGTAAATTTGATTCAAAAAATATGGACAATCTCTATAACAAATGACAGCACTGTCTATTTTGATTTTTACAGCCTTACCTTTTGCTATGCAGCTGTTGTTCCTCTCCTTATAATTTTTCTCACACGCACATCTGTAAGAGCCCTTTAAATTATGGCAGTGTTGGGAGCAGGTACCAAATACCATACACTCATTGATATCTATGAAGAAAAAAATTGTAATTTATATACCTGTAGTTTAATATACTATTATTTAAAATGTTCTTACAATCATGTAACAAAGCAGATGAACAAAGGGAACTCATAAACATTTTCCTGCTGACCAGTGTGGCATCATACATATTAAGACTACATTTTCTAAGGAGTTTCACTTTCTATCTGTTCACTTTGATTTCAATTTTGTATTATGCATCTTCATTATTTTATGCATCTCAAAATATCCTCATATGCCAACCTCAAGACCAATGTTAAATAACCTACTAGACCTTAAAAAATCCATTTACTCCTTAAATTATTCAATAGCCTGTCTTAAACCTTTTGACATTCTAACAACTTACATTAAATTAGTTCTTAACAACTAATGTTAAATCTTAGATAACCTCTCCAGGTAAAATGTATGACTCCACATTTGGTAAATACTTTCTGGTGTTTGGTTTTGTTTGTTGTTGATTTTTTTTTTTGGGGGGGGGGTTTGTTTTGGTTTTGTTTTTTCAGGGTCTTTTTAATTTATTAATCCCATAGCTAGCAAACAGCTTTTACTTGGTGGAAAAAAAACCCCCAAACATGGTATGTATTTCCTTCTCCAGCACAGAAAATTGACTACAGAACTCACTTTTAAAACTTTACAACAAGAGAAGATGAAAATGTCTGTACCTTCACATTGTCTATTCCTCCTGTTTCTCTGAAATCCAGGTTTACACTGACACAAAAGGGCTGATTTTGTTTGATTACAGAATGCATCATCTCCACAAGGATTCACATTATCTTCACATGTATATTCAGCGACACCTAAACATAAACAAAATGTCTAAAAAATCCCTGATAGATTTGCTTAAAGTGTTAAAAACAATACCTAAAGTGACAATAACAAATAACAAATTCATCTTCCTCTTTAAAGAGGATCAGGTAAATTTTTAACAAATAAACGACATTACAGCGTCTATCTACATCTGCAAAATTTAATGTATTATATTTTATGCAATGACTGTATTTAACTGAGATATATTTCTCATCAAGAATTTAATATTAAAACTTTTCTTGTTGCAAATATTAAACAAAATACTTTTGTATTTTGTAAAGAACTCGTAACTACACCAAAAATCCTCTACAACTTGAACTGCTATCAAATTTGCCTTGCTCTTGTGGTACAGAATTCCATCCATTTTTAACTAAAAGTAGGAACTACGTTATGCTGAGTTCTGTACTTGGTCAATAGGTCTTGCACACATTCATGTCTTGGTTAATTGTTTCTTTTCTGCTACAATCAAGAGAGCAGATCTTGCCAGCCCAACTCACTTATTTTGCAGTCTTGCTCATCTGAGCCATCTCCACAGTCATCAAACCAGTCACACTGCAGCTCCATGGGAATGCACTTCTTGTCATTGCAAGCAAACTCGTCTTTTTTACACGGCCTGGCTTTATATGTGATTTTATCTACATGATTACAGATTAATAAGAGAAAAAATAAATCAGTATTTAGGATTCTTGGATTATTTTAGACACATACAAATGGGAATGACCGCCAAGCATTAAGCAACTGGAAATTATGTCAGGCTTAATTTCTTTTGGTTTCAAATTCTGATCTGCTAGCCTGCAGTTCAGCTTTACTGAAGGACAAGCAGATCTGCGGAACAAAGTTTGCCTTTAAGGTGTTTTCTCTGATCTGAATGCCTTGAAAGGTAATATCACCTACCACAGTGATCTTCATCCGAGTTATCTCCACAGTCATCGACCTCGTTGCAAACCTGCTCAGGCCGCAGACAAACCCTGTTGTTACTACATCTGTAGGGTCTTGTTGGAGGGCAGGGAAACTTCACTGCACAGCAAAGAAAAGAGGCAGCTGTTACCCAGCTATTAATCCTTTTTTAATGACACATCAAAGCCAGATAAGTGCTAGCACTCTAAGTTCTTCATTTAGAGGTTTTGTGTCGTAAGGGTGATTTATACCTATTTTTGAGAATTAGTAAATATAGCAGAAAAATAGCAAAAGAAGTAGGAAGTGTAATGATGCTCAGTATTACATCATACAAGCAGCTTTTTCCTCCCTCTGTGGGCTTCCTACAGAAAAGGTTCATCACTCAAAAAATAGCAAATATCAAATATCTGAAATTACATAAAAAGCAATAACAAAAGAAAACTATATCCCCATATTTCAAGCTTATCTTCAAAAAGCAAAATAAAATTTAAGACACATGTGCCTTTATATATTTGTGTGTCTTAAATGTCATTCTTGCTATATCATACAAAAAACTCTGAAAAATATAATGCCATACCACACATTTCAGCAACTTCATCAGAGTTATCTCCACAGTCATCCTCACCATCACAAACCCAAAAATGTAGTTTGCAGAGGGAATTGTTGCACAAAAATTCATCAGCTCTACATATATTTCCCCCTGGGAAGATGAAAAGACGACAGAAAAAAAAAAAGGCAGGAAAACAAAAAGACAAAAGAATGTCAGTTTTTGATGAAACCACTACAACCACTTATCACATACTATTTGCAGAGAGTAACACAGGTAGCATAACTAAATTTAAAGATCCCAAAGGAACAGGCTGGAGAGGCAGAGAATGGAGACTCATTCAAAAATCTCTTCCTTGACCAAACAGTTCCTGTTCCTGGCTGCTAGCTGGGAATCATCAAATCAGTGACCAGATGGGCATGTTCCATTTGCATTTAGCCAGGAGATGTTTAAATGCCATGTCTGCAACTCTCCTTGGTGATGCAGCCTCTCAGCAAAGGCCTGGCTGGTACATCAGGAGCAAGATAAACAGGAATAGGGCCAAATATGTGAAAAGCCACTTCAGTCCAGGTTTGTTTCACACCAATGTCTGATCCTGCACCTGTTCCTACTCCACTCTCTGAGTCACACTCAGAGACAAAGTGATTGCAGCCCATCAGCCATGAGGCAGCACCTTTTTATTCTCTGAGGAGCAACAGGTTTGGCCAGGTTTGTAAAATCTCCACCACCTCTAAATGCTGTATCTAGGAAAGGTCCAGCCATGTGGGCACAAAACAGATGAAATTAAGTGACCTCTGACAGGACCTTCTTTTCTGTAACTTCTGAAATGCCTCATCAGGATATTTATTGAACACAGAAAGCAGCAAGAATAAAATCTTCCATGTGTTCTGAATCATCTAACAAAAGGGAACATAGGGTAAGGGAAAATGTTTTAGGGCAGAGTGCTTCCAGGCTTTAAGGTGGATTCAGTTTTAATGTGTGTTGTGATAAGAAAGAATTTGTTTCTCAATTAGGACTAAATTTTATCACGACCAATCAACAAAGTTATGGAAAGTTCTTGCAAATAATTTCCTATAAAACACATTTTTTTGGTAACTGGATTTTCAGTTTCCTGAGAGGAGTGGAGTATAAAATAAATAAAGCTGTGTACCTGCAGAGAAGGAAACAATGAAATTTTCTGTGATAATGCCAAAACTCTCACTGTGGCTTACCTCAATGCATTACACCCACTCTAAGAGCTAGATCAGGCTTCAGTGGCTTTTTACTCATTCATTCAATGCCCTGTTCACACCTCATTAAAATCAACAGAAGGCTTTCTTTTGCTATAAAGGTTCAGAACGGCTGAACTCTTTTCCCCCAAAAAACTAATTTCCATGAAATGCCCATTGCATAAAAGGATGTTCAAACTCTCACACTGCTACCAGGTATAATTCACCCCCATGGCAAATATAACTTATGAACATTAACAGAAATATCCTGCATAATTATCCAAGGAAAATATATAAAATTCAAGTACTCTTCATGATGAAAGGCATGAATCCAAATAATAGTGTGTGCAATCACAATATAACCATCATTCTAGTTATTTAATAAGATTGAAGAGAGTTATTTTTGTAAACACGCACAGTGGGCCACAGATAAATATTATGGATATTATTTTAGAATGCTGTAGAATAAAACTCCATTTGTGTTTGCTGTATCCAAAGATGAAAAAATTAGTTATCAGTGAGATGAACTGGCACTTCTTTCATGTGATTGCTCTGCCTGTCATAACTCCTTTATAAAATAGATTTCTGCAACAGAATCATAATTGTGACATAAATACAAAGTATGATAGCAATAACCAACTAGGAATAGGCTTCTTATTGTATTGTAAGCAATTTGCAGTTCACAGAAGCTCCATTATGCTACTCAAAGAATAATGTGGGCATCAGATAAAATAAGTGTGTTACTATTTACTTACACTTCATTGGGTTTTAAAGAGATACAGTCCAGACATTTTAAAAGCAGTTTTAAAATTGACTAGATGGTTGTTATTTATTTATTTATTTGACTTTGATATCTGTCTTCTTGCACCTAAACACCTCTGGAATATTCTGCACCTTCTCTGAATTTTCTGGTCTCTCTTTCAAATTTAATCATCCCCAGATGATGTCTTTTTTTTCCCTTTAGTGTTAAGTATTGTGTGATAGACATAAAACAAGGAAAGGATAATTTATTATGTTTGCTTTGTATCTGATTATTATCACATATAACTGTACTCCATTTTGCTTTGAATTTATGCACAGAACAGTGACTGTGGATGGTTAACCCACAGAACTACCCACTTTAAAGAAAAAGAAAGAAGAAAAATCCAGGAAAAAACCCAAGATGACAAAATGTCAAATAAAGCTGTTCTTTAGTAAAAAAACTCCATTGATTTGACTTAGAGGAGGTGCTGGTGAGGAATGTGCAGCTCATGGGCAGCCTGGGCTGCAGTGACCATGGAATGGTGGAGTTCAAAACCCTTGAGGCTGCAAGGAGGGTGCAGAGCAAGCTCCCCACACTGGGCTCCAGGACAGCACACTTGGGCTTCTCCAGGATTGCTTGGGAAAGCCCTGCAGGGAAGAGGGGCCCAGGAGAGCCTGGTTGGTATCCAAGCATCACCTCATCCAAGCTCAGGAGTGATGTATCCCAACAAAGAGGAAGTCAAAATGTGCCAGAAGGACTCTGTGGATGAACAAGTTGCTCCTGGATAAACACAAGATAGAAGGTGAAGCACTGGCACAGCTTGCCCAGAGATGCCCATCCCTGGAAGTGTCCAAGGCCAGGGTGGATGGGGCTTGGAGCAATCTGGGATAGTAGAAGGTGTCCCTGCACATGGCAGAGGGCTGGAACTAGATGAATTTTAAGGTCTCTTCCAATCCAAAGTGTTCTGTGATTCTCTGAAATAAACAGAAACCTAGGCTCTTAAGATGACTTATTTAGCAAATGTTCATTATATTGCACAGCTGTGTGATTTATTGTGCATGGCTTTGTGATTTATTGTGGCCTATGAAAGCTTAAATTAACCAGATTTACTGCTGATTTCCTTGATGAAAAAGAATATGCTTCCAGTAACAACATGACCTTTTCATCACTGGGGAGGGAAACAGAAAGGAGGAACAAGTCATAAAGAACCAAAGTTTTCCTTATTCCTGTAGATGACTTGTTAAGATGCTGTACTGCCTTTGCCAGAAGAGGTCAAAGAACTTTCCTTTCTCCACTCATAATGGCCAGGGTACCACTAATTTGCAATGTGTGTGTTCATAAAGCCCAATAAAGTTTTTAAGAGAAGTGTCTCTTGCCTTGGTCACAGTTTTCTTCATCACTGCCATCCACACAGTCATGGATCCCATCACAAAGCCATCGCACGGGGATGCAGTAGGCCTTGTTTCTGCACCGAAACTGATCTTCTTTACATTCTGTTACACAATCCATCTGTGGGAACACAGACATCACCTATGGACTGATGAATGAGAGCAACAACAACTTGTCCACGCTGCCAGGAGGGAGCAGCCCCTGATGGAAACCACCCCAGAACCCCATTTGGGGGGTTGAATTTGAAAAAAACAAATTTCTGCACTCAGAACCTGTCCACAGAGCTCAGAAACATACAGCCATGGGGCTAAGTTACCTGACAGCACTCAAAGGATGCAAGAAAACCCTATTTGCCCCTTTCAATTATTTTGAGAGCTAAAAATTAAAAAAAAAAAAAAAAAAAAAAAAAAAAAAAAAAAAAAAAAAATCAGGAAAAAGAAACAAATCAGCAGAAATGTGTCAGGTACCTCATCAGATCCATCAGCACAGTCCAACTCCCCGTTGCATTTCAAGGATGCTGAAATGCAGCCTCCACTTGCACACACGTACTCACTTGAAGAGCAGGTTGGAGATGCTGGTTACAAACACACATTTTAGCATTAAGATAAAAGACAATTCGTGAATAAATTGATTTTTAATTTAAAGTTCACTTCTGGTTAATAGTGAGCCAACTTGTGTCTAGGCACCTTCGTAAACTACAATAAAATATTTGACAGATCTAAATTGTGGCATCCTAAATAAATTGTATAAGGATAGTGAAACAGTATTTGTGTTTTTTCACTTAGAAATTTAATTTTATTTTCTCCTTATGCTTTGTAACAAAGGCAACTACACGAATGCATATATTCATGTATGAGTATATTTAAAAAACTGCATTCTTTAAAATGGGCTTAGAGTTTAGCTAAATGTAGTTAATTTATAACTGAATAAGCTAAATTTTTAGGACACTATCTCGTTGGAAAGCATACATTATTACAATTAAAACACATAAATATTAAGCAGGATATTTTAATATAAAGGTGGATGTTTTTTGTTGCACTGTAAATCAGGAGAGTTTGGTCATAGGCTTTTATCAGTTACATCTAGCTTACAAAAGGATTTAGGAAAATTCATGCAAAAATAAACTGTATTTTCCAAGAAACCAAAAATAAAATAAAATAAAAATAAGAATAATTGAGTAGATAAACATCTTTGCATAAGGACTATTAAACTTTGAATGAAGACCACAAAGCAAAACATTTCAGGACACGCCAAGATTTACTGACATTTTCAGAGCAGAATTTTATATGTTAAGTATTTATAATCAAATTACAATTCAAAATAGTTAAATTAAATAGCTATGCCCCAACAAGCTTCACACTGCAGGGTTGTACATGAGTGGAATTTTCAAAACATCAGTAGGAAGACATAATGATGCAAACTCAAAAGGTGAAGTATTTCAGGGTTTTTTTGCACTTTCCTGGCTGCTACTAGTGCCCAAGAAACCATGATTTGATGATTTATATTCCTCCTTCACTCTGATTCATTCCTGGTTTCCTTTTATAATTCAGAATTATTTAAAACAATACCTGGTTCACAGTTTTTCTCATCATCCCCAAGTTTGCAGTCCTCATGACCATCACATTTCCATTTTGCTGAGATGCACTGGCCATTGGAGCACTGGAACTGATCTCTAGAACAGCCTGTTTCACAATACCTCTGGTACCAAAGAAACAACCAATAAACAAGATCAAGAGTTTAATATAAACATTGGTAAATAGGCAGCTGGTGACAGAAGTTACAGCCCATAATCCTACATATTATGAAATATGTAGCAATTAAAGTCTTGTGAAATGAAATATATTTGTGGCTATGATTCAAAATGGTGGCTCACACCCTCTAAATAGCTGGAAACACCTGAGATCCAGCAGTGACAGGAAAAAAGAAGGGAAAAAAGGGGAAAAAAAAAAGAATAGAAAACCAGCAAAGTATTATCTGTGAGCTTCTGATACACAACAGTCTTCATTGTCATCTCAAAAAAATCTCTCAAACCAAACCAGTGCTGTGTGTAAAAAGAATGGTTTCCCAATCAGGACACAAACTACTTATATGATGGGGAAGAGGTTCAGATCACTGGGACAAGAAAATGTAGAATACTCTTCAACTTTATTTGTATGTTCTGTTTTTAGAATAATTACATCAAGAGGTTTGGTTTTAATTTAGTAATGATATTTGCGTACAGGGATTCATTTAGAGTTCCCACTGCTGCCTTTTAGAAAATTTCTATGCAGGAATCCATTTTCCAACAATTTAAAACTACTAATTCTCTAAAGCAATACTTATTTTGGAAGATGCCTACCTCATCTGAGCCATCTGCACAGTCATAGTCTCCATCACACCAGAATCTTGCTGAAACACAGTCTCCATTTGCACAGGGAAAATCTTTCAAAGTGCATGTCTGAGGCTCTGAAGAAAGAAAAGAAACAACCCTAGGTTTATTATAATTTCATTTAAATATTTTACACATAACCCCCCCAATCAATCAATGAATAAATATTAAAAACTCAAAACAATTAGCTTGCAAATGATAAGGAGTGGTTTTCTGTGGGATTTTATTCCACAACATCTTTTAACTAAATTTCATTTACATATAGTAAGATAGTAATGAAAATACTTTCATTACTTTCATACATTTGGGTTCTACCAAATTTCTTTGCAAAATAACATGACATTGAGTATATATATTTTATGAATTTCCACACATGCATGTCATTACAGGGTTTGTGAGATATGCACCAGAGACCAGAAATACATTTTGCATCTCAATATCCAATGTAATTAAAGCTGAGCAGATTTCTGACTTTCCATCACACAGTAGCACATCATTTATCACATATCTTTTACAGTGTGTGTGCCAAGAGTCAGCTTCCCCTGTGCTCAGCATTCAGGGGAATGGCAAAGGGAACACAAAATTTGGTGTTTCAAATAAAATAAATTTGTTCACTATTGCTGACACAGAAATATTGGCAAGGGGGACCTCTGGGGAAGATTCCCACAGGAGAACATCATGTGCTTTCCTCCTGAAAATGAAGACCACTGCCAAAGACATTTTTTGGATGCTGGATCATCAGACTAAACAAAGGTAGAAGGTATTGGGGATTTAGGAGAAGTTAAACAAGTCTCTATATGCAATTTAGATCTGCCAGTCAGAGGGCTTGGGGAAAAAAAGGACTTAAAAGGCAAACAAGGATTATTTGTGGGATTATTTCCACCACAGGAAACGATGCATTATGTAAATGATGTAAAATCAATAATAAGGATTAATTAGTAAAACCTTTTCAGCAGAGAGATGGGAAACAGCAAATGACAGTAACTGAGCCAAAGGAAGAAGGGTGAAAAAAAAAAGAGGAGAGACAGAGCAGACAGCAGCAATGGACAGCAGGAAAGGACAGCAATAAATTGAGTAATGCTGAAGGGTCCTTTAGTGAGTTATGGAAGGTGCAAGCATGAATGCTTTTGTAAAAATGTACCACAGGGATAAACAAAAGCAAACACAAATGTAGAGGACTCAAACTGAGAAAAATTTGGTAAATACCAGCATGAGAATACACCACACACAAGTTACATGGATGTAACAGACTTGACTTCATGTGTTTTGCTGGTTTTTTGTTTGTTTGTTTGTTTGTTTTCCCCAGGATTTATAAAAATCAAAAACTATTCCAGGAAAGGAAACCATTTTCATCTTTTCCACTGACTTTTTCCACTCTTTACTTCATAAAAAGATTCAAAATGACTCTATTTGAAATTTTTAAGAGAAATTTCATTTTTCTGGTAGGAAAAAAAATTAATTTTGAAGTTGTAGGAAAGTCATTTTAAAAGCAGATCTACAGCAATTGCATCAGTTCTCCAGAAATGTTATATTTCAGCAAATCAAAGGCTGGCATTTATGTGGACTCAGATTATATGCACACTACCTCAAATTTTTTTCAAAGTGTAAGCTCATGAAAATCCCTGACATTTGATTATTTTTTTTTCCAACAAGTCAAGAAGGAGAATTTCATTATATGATAAAATAAATAACAGAAATAATTTGTGGGAAAAGTAATTCACAAGCAAAAAAAAAAAAATTGTCATGTTTCTATATTGATTGGAAAAATACAAGCAAATACTTTTGCCACACTGCTAATAAATTATTTATAAGCAGAGATTTGATACTGGAAAAAATGTACACAAAGAGCTAAGTACTCAATTCTCTGTTAGCAAGAAATATTTCTTCTGCTGCTGGGATGCAGCTCTGTGATTTACATATGAACACAGAACAGTACTTTTCCATCAGTGCTCACATTATTAGAAAGGAGTAAGTATTAATACAAAACAGAATTAAAGGAACAAACATTCATGGACTTTTGTATAACCCATGAAGGACAGCATTCTTTAGCTTCTGCTTTACCAAAACACTGAAACTCCTTCCCAAGGAAAGCATTTGGGATATAAACTTATCCCAGGACAAAATTAACTAATTTGTTTTCTTGGCAACTTGCAGAAGCAACAAAAGAGCATTAGGAAGAACTTGTAGCAGCACAAATATTTTTATACTGATTGAATTCATGTCTTGCTACAACATTGTTGTGTTTCCTTTGCTTCAATGGTTACAGTACCTTACATTTTCTTTAATCATATTAAATTTAAAAAAAAATACTGTTGCCTTCTTTTTAGCAGGAATAAGATCAATTAGATAAATAGAATAAGATACATTCCTATGGAATTTTCCTTTTTTGGAGTTTCCTGAAAGAGGAAACACTATTTTTGCAGTAATTTGTTTTTAAAAATCAAAAAAAACTCTGAAAGCAAATTCTCCCTCCAGACAGATATTACCTCAGAAGAGTTAACAATGTATCCTACATTTCTTATTGTGGACCCATTATGTACCAATATCCAAGCTAACAACTCTTATTTCACAGTGTCCAAATATAGTTAAAAACCAATAGATTGTAAGACAAATAATGACAGAAGCTCTTATAAAGAACTGTATCAACTATGAAAAAATGTCTGACCTAAAACTGCTCAATAATCTGGTGAACTAAAATAAATATCACAGTTAGTTTACCTTTATCAGTTAGTTATGTATTGGATTTCTTACTTCTGATAAAGAATCATAAACACTGCTCAGAGGTAAAGTGATAAGCATTTGTTAACAAGGAATTTTGATCAAACATTACCTGCTCATTGCATGTTAAAAAAAAATAAAACCTGAATGGGTGTGAAAAATTATTAGTGATGTCATGAAAATCATTGTGCCCATTAAGACTTTGTTATATGACCAGAAGAGTGAATTTTTTGCATGTGAAGAAACTATAGAGAAAAGTGTAAATGCTTGAGCTGAATTTCTGTAATTCAGTGAATTCATTCCTCATTCTTGAGAAACAACTAATTTTCTGATATAGTTCCCTGACAGCCCTTTGTATATTATATTCATGGATGCCATGAACAATTTATCTCACTGTGCAATGTAATATATTTTGTCAAATGCTTTTGAAGTTCTAATTTCATATATATTTGTTTCATTACACTTTATTCTGTAAGTGGCTTGATGGTCTATAAAAATTTTATACAACTATTTCAAACAGCTGACCAGTGTTATGTACTGTCCCAGTGCTTCCAAGATTTTGGATTTTAAAACTGTGCCAGCCTACTGTGTTTAAATTAAATAGTAGAATCTATAGCTAGAATTTAAGTATGCATTTGACAAGCAAAAGTAAATTTAAAAAAACCCTAACAGTTTTTTTTACCTGGGTACTGTCAACTCACTAATTCCATGCATTGCAATTAATTACAAATTTCTATATCTTCAAGTCTAGAGAACAACCAAGAATTGAATGTATAACTTAGGGATTAATATGGACAAAGCTAGCTAACATAATATTTTTTTAATTAGAAACTTCAGATTATTTCTCATTATTTGAACTTTTTAATATCACTTTGCAGTATGATGATCTGATCTTTAAGGAAGAGAATTATTGCTGCTGGGTCACACACGTGGCTAATTCAAAATATGATATTTAGGACTTATTTTGCCAACAGCAACAACATTTCATGGAAGTTTTTGTTTTTTCCTTTTTTTTCAAATTTTCAACAAACTTCCCAGTCCTGTAGATTAACACCACCACAGCAAAACTATGACTATCTATTTGATTTCTACATGAGAATAAAAACATAAAATAATTTCTTGCTACTTGTAGTACAGAAAACTGACACTAATAATCAATTCCTAAGTAAAATCTCCCACAAAGCTAAGAAAGCTTTTGTGTGCCAACCCCCCTGGGGTATAACAACAAAAGGCTCTGAGTGATTACTGAGCCACATGACATTTTCCCTTTTTTATGTAACACTTGCATATGAAAATCACATCACTGCTGCTTGCAGAAATAAAACTCACCACATTTTCAAGTGCAGGGAGTAATTACCAGGCAGACAAACCCACTTCAACCTCCCAAGCTGAATGAGACACTCTGTACCTATGGACACCACATCTTGGACTGGAGAAAGGGGCAGCAGCATTCAATCATCATTAAAATGCCTAATTTATTAATCTTTCTAGATCATCACCTTGAAGATACTAAATGTACACTCATGGTACACAATCAGGAACGTGTGTTCAAGATTATGTGCAGGAAAAAGATGTTAATTTAGTGCATTTCTGAGTAAAAAGGAAAAAACACAGCTATTGTCAAGAGAAGGCACTTCAGAACTATTTAGGGAATGTCCCTCTTGAAATATTTTATAAAGACAATAATGACTAGATAAAATCATTACAAATTTTTCATTTCTTCCTGAGACCCAGATGGAAATTAACTCCCTGAAAGTAGCATTACAGAGATTTATCAGGCCTTCAGGCTCCTCATGGGTAGGAGAGAACTGGGTAACAGCTACTTTGAATAACCACATCTACTGCTCAATGCAATTAAATACTAGAGAAATTGACTTCTCAACATGAAACAAGGCAAATCATCTCAAGAACACAATGAATATAACAAGCAGATAGTGTTTGATCAAAATTCCTCGTTAATAAATGCTTATCACTTTACTATTGAAAAGTATTTAGGAATCTTTTTCAGAGATAAGAAATCTGATATGTAACTAACTGATAAAGGTAAACTAATTGTAATACTTATTTTTAATTCACCAGATTATTCAGCAGTTGGAGGTCAGGCATTTTTTTATAGCTGATACAGCTCTTTATAAGAGTGAACAGAGATGGAGAATTACAGCAAGGGACATTTTCAATTGTGCTGACTTTCAGCAGGTCAGAGGGTGTTGAATGAAAATACATGTGTTTTATAAAAATTAAAAAATTTTCTCTTGCATGTTGCCAACCTGACTCTGCTCTAACATGGACCAAGGTAAAAGTTACTTACTACAGTTTTCTTCATCAGAATTATCTCCACAATCATTCTGGCTGTCACACCTCCAGTGATCTGGAATGCAGTTGTTGTTTTTGCACTGGAACTCATGAGGTCCACAAGTTTTTTTATCTGTAATTAAGGTGAATAATATTTACAGCACTGTAAACAAAGAGTCAAAATGGGAAAGACTCCCACTTAATCCATTATAAAGTTACTGGATGCATATAAGGACAAGCAACTATAATATTTGAAGTGTTACTTTCAGGAATAATTTCTTTTTATAAAACTTCTATTTATACATTCACACCTTAATCTTAAATTTGATGAAATTAAAATAAACTGTCATATGAAGTTAAAAAATATAAAACTCAGAAGGGTTCACAAGAGAGGGTATTAGTGCACTGAATCTCAAGGACTGAATTAACTTTTCCTTGAATTTATCTGCAAGATTGCCCTAAAAAAGATCAGATCACAGTAAACCACTAGACTATTGATTTGAAAAATGCACAAAATATGTATTTCTCAAAAGTTATTTTTGCATATAATAATTTAGAACAGAAAATTTTGTACTTTGATTAAAATTTTTACCTACTGATGGACTGGATTGGATGTTATTCATATGAGGTAAAACATTACAAAGCCTATAGTGCTGAACTGAGGGAAATCTCCTTCAGGTTCTATATTTTCAATGAGCTTTTCTATTTTGAGATGAGCATTGGAAGCCTCTTAGAGATACAGGAACACCCTGAACTCCTCCAGCAGGAAGGAGCTGCCTCTGTGTTTTCTGTGAGCAGCTCTTGAATAACTTGTTCAGCTTCTAAGGACTGAGATGAAATGAAGTAAATTAAAAAGTTATCAGTGACATTTTCGTTGGGGGAAAAAAAAAAAAAAAAAGTTTGCTTTGTAAAAGCCACAATGACATATTTAAAATTACATGTCACTGTGATGTTGCACTAGAAAATGTTTAAATTTCCATTAGGCAAAGTCAAAACATGTCAAAGCAGTTTCACTCTGCTCTCACGGCAACTCCAGGGCTGCTAATGGCTGACAAACAGCAGCTTCAATCAACTGATTCCTCTGCTGCTGAACCACAAATCAGAGGTGTTAATTTGACCCTAAGGGCCAAATGTTGCATTTTCTCTGTTGCTTTAGGTGTGGCTCGGGAACCAGACTGATAAAACCACATTTGAGTACCAAGATTAGTGTTGCAGCTCAGTTGAGTGCACTCAAAAATCTGGTCACTGAAATTCTGCCTTTTGTGTTTGTTCCTTGTTCTCTGCCAATGTCAAAATTGCAAGAAGTTTTCTCTCAAAGTAAGTTTTTTTTTTCCCTGATATTTTTCAATATTACAGTCTATGATACTTTGATCATGATATTTCAAATACTTGCACTGGCAAACAATTAAAAATATTAAACATTACAAAACATAAACATATTCCTCCCAAACTTATGTGACTCTTGTATTTTCATTCTGTAGCTCTGCAAAGGAAAAAGTTTCAAACCTGAAATCCATCCTATTTACTAAAAGACTTCCAGTAAAGTCTGCAATCTCCCACTAGAGTATTTGCCCACAAAATGAATTGTAGCACCAATGACAGATAACATCACAGCAACATATAAATATTCTATTTAGCCTTCCACATTCAGTAGAAACACCAAGATCTAATCAATAATACACAGAAGCCAGAGATGACACTCATTCATTTCAGTTACCTGAATATGAAATATATCTTTTCTTACTCTTCATAGAGAATTATTTAGTTCTCAAGCATGATAAATCCATTTTGTAGCATTTCCTTTCCTATACATGTGAAGAAAATCTAGATTTTTAAATTTATCCAACCTTAACCTCTGATTGCTACTTGAATGTTAATTTTTCTCTTCATACTCTACTCCTACCAAACATAAAGGAATACATATATATATGTTTTTTTAATACAAGATACTTTGCATGTTTGTAAGGCTCTCCTTTCTTCACAAATCTGAAAACTTTATTTTCCCTCTGGGTTGAATGATCTCTGACAGCTGACAAATTTGCCTGTCTTGTATTTCTTTCTTCACATAAATGAGAACTGAGGGAAACACTGAGATACCAGAGACAGGATATAACAAAAAGGAAAATTTGGGAAAGTTATGTAACAATTATCTGATCTTAGAGAATGATGGATTCATTCACCTCAAAGGAAACAGTGCAAGACCTTCTTTATCTGGAATTGTGCAACCATGAAAAGCACATGGGGGCCCACACACTTTTTGTCATCTCTGCCTTCAACCCTAAATTGCTTTCTCATTTTTCTTAAATTAAGACCCCCTTAAAATGTGAAAGTTCAGCTAGAAATGGTGCAAAGGCAAAGGAGCAAGCAGTAATAACTCAGTTTTAATATTGCTCTCTTCAAATTGTTATTAAGAGATTCACTGACCTGCTGAAACAGGCACAGCCCTTCCTTAGAAATTTGTGTGATCTGAGGGAGCTGTTGGGTTCACTTTTTTGTGCATACTGAACTAGGATTCTATTTTAATAATACTTCTAAATGAGCATGAGGAAAACAGGAAGAAGACTTAAATGGGGAAACAAAAACAAAACAAAGCTAAAAAGCCCATCTGCACCTTAGACACATTTTGATTCAAATATCAATCCCTTTAAATGAAACCACTAATTGCACACATTGCTCTTCTTGGGGATTTTAAATCCATATATTTTCATGTGTGTGCATTTGTGTGTGTGTGTGAGTGGGATAAAATCCAAAAATAAAAGGTATTTGCTTTTGATCCAGGATCAGCTGGCTGTCCTAGAGCTTGTCATCCATTCTGGATATAGGAAATTATAAACCTGTTGAAGGAAGTTTAAGATTAAATAATGAACATCCTTCAAGTGCCTCAAAGAAAATATTCTTTATCATCAGGAGAAAAGCCTACTTTTTACCGTCACAGCTAAAAATAAAATCAATATTAAAAAAAGAAAAAGAGAAGGAAGAAAACAGTCATGCCAATGTTCACACATCAGGAAAATAAAGACCTGAAACCCACATAACCTTTAAAGACTATTATAAAATCACTTTCCAAGACCACATACAGCTTTCTTCAGATTCTAACTCAAACTGGTCCATTTTAAGCATCAAAGTTGTGAGTAAGGACTTGCATAATCCAATGGCTTTCTTTAATTGCCTGGAGTGTTAGCACCAATGAACTCTGTCTCTTGTTCTCTGAGAAACACCAGACACTCCCAAAGAAACACACATTTCCTGATTCTACCTCCACTGTCTGAGTTGGAAAGCAACCACAGCAGACTAAATACATTTACACTGCTTCTAGAAATGTACTCAGTGTAATATCTCCAATAACACACAGCAGCAGAAGTTGACTAAGCAAAATACATATGGGCATGCAGCACTCAAGCAAAAAGAGATTCTTGGACACAAGTTTTGCATTGCAGACATTTTAGAAATGAACTCCAAACAATAACAAATTAGTGTTACATCAACATATGTAGATCCTTTTATACTCATTCATATACTTCACAGAATTTAATTCTATCAAAGTTTGTACATAAAAATAACAATCTTTAACTTGAAAAATAAAATGTAGAAGACTAAACTGTGTTGAAACTAGTGCCATTGTAAGGTCATTTAACCATATTTCAAATGCTAAAAAATATGGAAAACTTCAAAATGTGATTAAACACACCCTGTTCTTGTCAAGGCTTAGCTGTTCCATGTGTACCCAACCGTGTTTGGCACAGAAATTGTGACTATGGATAAATTATTCTTTCTCCTCCAACACAAAACCCAAGAGCAGTGTATGCAGCCAGGAGATTAAAAATAAAGATGTGGGTGTTTTATCAGGGAAGTGTGTGGTTAAGCTGTGGGACACCTCACTGCAGCATGTTGTGAAAACTTTAAAAAGGCAAAAAAAGTGAAATCTATGATGAATTATTGTATACAGAGACGTATTTGACTGACAATATCTCTGATTCTCCAGTTGTTAGAGGATGGAAGGGTATCCCAGGGAGGTTTCAGTCTGGGCCTGCTTTGCTCACATATTCCTGCCTAGAGACAGGACAAAAGTCAAGATGAGTCTCAGATATGAACCAACACCTCCAGCTGGATATGTTGTGATTTAAAAAACCTTTTGAGCTTGGACTGCACACGTTTCTTCTCTATACATTTTAGTCATTTGAGTAATTTTTATTCTCTCTATTATAAAATGATGGCTCAGAGTGAAGTACTTATTCTAAACACAATTTTTCCTATTTACTGTCAGTATTATTTCTTTTTCTCTTAAAAAAAAAAAAAAATGTGACTTGAGGATATTACTAGAGGAATTATTTTACGACCATTTGTGACACATCAGTTGGGCGTGCAGGGGTTGGCCAAAATGTGAATCCACAGTTTGGAAGCTTGGAATGCTGTCCCAGTTGGAAAGCAACAGCGTGTTGGAGATCCAGGTGATGTGGAATGGTGGAGGGGAAAGTAGCAGAGACGTAGATCAGAAAGTGAGCAGTGCAGGGCTGCTTCAACAACAGCCCAGAAGTGGATGTGAAGCTTCATCTCCTTTGCATTCACTGTTTCTTCAAGACAAATGAGTCCTTGGACTGCAAACTTCTCACCAGTTGACAGGAGTAATTATTTTCCCCAACCTGGCAATTCAACTGGTCTTGGATTTCCAGTGTTGAGAAAGTTCATTTTCCCAGGCATATTTGCCACCTTCAGCATTTTTTATATATGCTCATGTGTCAATTGTTTGAAACACATCCATGGAAAAGCAGCTCAGTGCCTTGTCCTTGACTGTAGCCTGTAGTTTTGTTACTCTGTTGTCCCAGAGATAAACCTGTCCAGACACAGGTGTTTCATCAAACCATTCACTGATGCATGGATGAATAATGGTGAGAGCTTTAAGTGTTCCATATTTGTCTTGTTCTCCTCCACCTCAGCCCATTTTTCTGTATTTTCCTCTATAGACCAGCCTTGGAAGTTTCACAAATGTTTCTGCACATGGTTAGTGTGTGTCTTGCATTGACACCCATCTTCAGGGATTTTCCAGCAGTACTGATCCACTTACTCTGCCTCTGATAGTCTGTAATCCATTTCCCAGGCAGAATATTTGTATTTATTATTTTCTCTAATTACAACAATAAGAGCTGACTCATAACTCCCTGGAGCTCACAGAGAGAAGTTGGCCATGTCAAGTTAGAAACGGCTCTGAACCTTTCTATACCATCAGTCTTAACTACCAGGATTTGCAAATTCTTGTATTTTCACCATTTATGAACTTCAGCAGATATTAAGTGCAGACTGAACTGATAGAAACTGGATAACTATATTTAAAAATAAAGAATGGCACCATATCCTATGAGAGCCACTATGTTCTGTGCCACTTCCATGACTCTAAATGCCAAATGAGAGCCTCATTTGCAGCTCCTGCCAATAAAGAAGTGGTACAATAGGAATTTTATGAACTACTCATACAAAGATTGCCATTCAGTAAGAACTGGATGAGCCAAAGAGGTTCCAGATAGGTATTATCAAACACTGAAAGAGGATATAAAAAGTGGGATGATTATTTCCTTTTGCTAAAAAAAATGTCAAGCCACAACAATAGATGCAGACCCACTGGCATACTCACCACAGTTTGCTTCATCTGACCCATCTGCACAATCTGGGTCTTCATCACACACCCACAGCTTGGAAATGCAGTGTTTGGTTGTTTTACACTGGAAGTGGTCTGGAGAACAACTGTTTTCAGCTTTAAATAAAAGAATTCCAGATCAAAATTAGAAATTTCTGCTAATGTTTAAAAAAAAAAATTTAAAGAAAAAAAATATTAAAGATTCAAGAAGCAGAAATTTGGTATCTCTAGCAATTTGGTATCTAATTTATATAATATCTGTAAGAAAAAGGCATTAAGGTTTATACTGTTTATAGTTTTGTCATTTTCTTATATATTATTTTATACGAACATTAAGGTAAAACAAATATAATGAACAAAGTGTCTATTGTGATATTCCTTTAACAGCAAATAGACTTACCATTGATAGAATCAAACCACTTTAGCAAAAATCAGACAAATTTTTTACCCTACCTTACAAAAATGTCAGTTATAAATTCTGGGAGTCAGTTTATAAGACTAAGGCAGCTCTGGATGCTTTGATCAAAAACAGAATCAAAATGATGCATCATTTTTGTGAAATTCTGTGCTCTGTTAAATTGGGCAAATGTTGAGAAAAGTTTGACAAATATTTCACTTTATCAGTTTAGAACAACAATTTTTGAATGAATCCTGCAGCAAGAAAAAGATGTAAAGATGCAGCTGAGCTTTCAGCCTATTCTTTAAGGATGGTCTAAGTTAAGAGTTTAGCTGCATTAACCTTGGAACAGCCACTTAAAAACAAAACAGATTCTCAGGGCACACATGTGATTCTAGATGTTCTTTAGAGATATGTACTCCAAACAATTTTAAACTGAATTGACCATAGAGGAAAAACAGGGAACATTTGATAAGGTTTTCCCACATGAATGTATGTCCTACCTTCACCTAAGGAATTCTGTAGTGCCTTTAAAAACTTTCCTACCCCTGTTGAAAAGCAATTTGCTCCCTGATATTACCATTCTTGTTTCTTGGGTTTGCCAAAATGAAAAATTTTAAGTTTGCTAAAAGTTGGTGTATTATTTCTTTTACTGTCACATTTCCTTAGACTTGGGTATGTTCCTAACTGTACCACAACAAATAATTCTGATCCTCAGCTAGGACACATGACCAGGGGATTTCACAGTGTTTTGCAAGAAACACCAGCACAATGACCTCCACTGTACATTTGGAAAGACTTCAGTATGAAATGTGGCTTTGAAAAAGTCACCTGGTAAGCAAAACAGAACAGTGGCAGAGCTAAAAAAACAATAACAACAAAAAAAGAAAGTATGTTATGGATCCCAGACTGGTGACATTAGAGTGAGAGAGAATCTCACCTGTTACCTGTCTTGTGCCAGGAGCCTAGGTCGATATGAGCTCACAGTCCCTGAGCTGTAGACTCTGCTGTCTGATTTAACTTCTGCCAGCTACACCTGAAGGTTTTTGGGAGCCTTCCATGCACCATGTGCAGTTCTTTCCAAGGGAAAAAAGTAATATCCCTTATCTTTCACAGGAGCTTTCCTGATCCCTTTTAATCAGTTTTTCAAAAGTAATCTCCCTTATCTTTCACAGGAGCTTTCCTGATCCCTCTTAATCAGTTTTTCAAGAAACCCAACATGCAAACCAACATAAAGAGCTTTCTGCAAAACTTGTATTTACATCTCTCCCGAGCAGTTTGGAAGACAGCCATTAAACATGACCATCCACAAAGCCTTTCTGTCCTTAGCAACCCTTCTCCCCTTGGAGAAGGATTTGTTCTTTGCAGAAATGCAGCTCATGCAAACCTTGAGAAAGCTGATCCAGAACAAGCAGCTCAGATCAGCAACAGATCTGAGCAGTGAAATCAGTAAAACACAGAGCTACATGTCAAGGCAGCCCCATCATCTTTGTTACAGAATGATCAGACACAAACTTATTCAATAAATTTCCATTATAAATCTAAAAATATTTTCTCCACTTATAGCTGAGAAATGTAAAGTGAAAATAAATGTGTGAAAAATAAGTTGCACTAAAAGCTGAGCAAATGGAAATCCAGTTACATAGATAAATTAATGAAATCCCCAGAGAAAGGGGAACAGAAAAGGTAAAAATAATCAATGAAAGAAAAAGAATGTAGAAGGAGCTTTGGATCTACAGCTTTTCCAACAAAAGATTCTGAAAAACACCTTTTTCCATTGAAATGGATTGCTGCAAGGCATGGCAGATGAAAGCTCAGGAAGATGAGTCATTTCTGAGGTTGTTCAGAGTCAAATACGTGTTTCAACCTCAGTCAAAAACCCAATTAAATGCCTGAAATTGTTTATACCCCTCTCTTCTTTGCAATGACTTTAAATTGGAGTTAATAAATGGCATTTGAGTTTGTTCTTTTGCATTTGAAGCATTGCTCACCAGTCCTGTGAATTAACTGTTTGCACATTCTCAGATTGTTTCAGATAGAGGACATTTGCAGTGTTTTACTCCAGTTGCCTGTTTAAAACCAGCTACAGAGCAAAATTCTCTAAGGGTAACTTACGACAGTCTCTTTCATCTTCTTCATCACCACAGTCATCCTGGCCATTGCATCTCAGGTTTATTGGGATACACTTCTGGTTCTTTGTGCACTTGAATTGTCCTGACAGACACACGTGTGTGTCTGTTAATGAAAGGAAAACAAAAATTACAAGTTAAAATGATTAAAAGTTGAAAAGATTCAAAACTTCGAAGGTAAATGAAGAAAAATGACGCTTGTTGACAGAATATGAAATGTGACATTTAAAGAAGTTTGGCCTGTTTCTGAAGCCTGCAGTGTATACAAGCACCTACCACAGTTCAGCTCATCAGAATTGTCCCCACAGTCGTTCTCTCCATCACAGATAAAGGCTGGGAGAGCACAAAGCCCAGTTCCACACTGGAAACGTCCTGGCTGACATCTGAATTCAGCTGGGAAAAAATAACACTGCTTATGAATACTACCAGAGCAATGGTGAAAGTCTCATTATTGCTATTCTTACCCTGTGGACTAATCCAAAATACCTATAAACTTGTATTTCCTTTATAATCTCAATCTGAGTATACATTAGGAATTAAAAGGTACACATATGATTGCAAGACTAATTTCATAGTCTGAGATCTTTAATTTGTGCAGCTCTAGTTACAGTGCTAATGACACAGAGTGAAAACCCCCTGCAGGTTGAAGCTTACCAAAGGCTCAATAGAGACATAAATGCTTGAATTCAAGTCTGCTTTTAAGAAACTCCCTATCCCACTGTAATTCTATTTCCCAAGAAAGGAATTGTTCCTTCTCCAGCCACTGCCATTAGATATAATGAGCAATTATATACCTCTATAGTAATATTATATATAAGCATAGAGTAGCTTAAAATAAAAACTTATGTAGAATGATTACATATGGTAAAATTTGCTTCAGAGGCCTCTGTAGCAGTAGAAGAGAATTAATTATAAAATTGTAAAAATAGGGGTGAGGGATTTCAATACAAAAAAAGAAAAAATTAACTGTTAATTAACTAGAAGATTGTAGAACACACAGAGCATTTTTTTTCAAATCTAAGATTAAGGGATCACAGGATCATCATTATTGCTTAGAAAACTGCAGTGAAGAATAATGTGTATCTAAATGCCTACAATTGCAACAAAACACAAGCAAATGAGATTAGAATCCCACATTTTTATTACACAGGAAAAAAAACCTCCCAAATAAACCTGTCAGAACTTTGTATTCATGCAAAGAATTCCACAACCTCAGAGCACAGCTTCAAAATTAAAATCTTTAGCGAAAACGTAACCGGGATGAAGTAAAGGTTTGAAAGGTGAAAAATACGCATGATTTTCCAAAGATCTTAAAAGACTCAGAGAGCAAGGAACATAAAGTAGTGCTGCAAACAGAAGTGTCCACAAAAATCCTCTTCCTAAACTTATTTATAAAGTGCTCTATTTGGTTTGGAGCCTGCTGACAGAGCCGGACCCCAGGGCCAGCGCGCACTCACGGCACTCGGCGGGCTCGTCGGAGCCGTCCCCGCAGTCATCCACTGTGTCACACTTCCACCAGAACGGGATGCACTTGTCGGTTTTGCAACGGAACTGCAAAGAGGAAAGGCCAGCAGGAGTAAAAGATTTCATGTTGACATTTATCCATCCATTTATTTATTTATTTATGAGCAGGAATGGCGCAGTTTATGAAAATCAGCTCCGCTGTGAAATCCGGGCTTAGAAATTTCACTTAAGGTAGAAACCAGTTTTGGATTTAGCTGGAGTCTGCTGTTTAAACTTGTTTCATCTGTTAACTGGTTGTGCTTGCAAAAGAGAAACAAAGATATTCTCTGAAGAGAAAAAAAGGAGATTCAATGCTACTTAGAATAGAATGAAAGCATCCAAGCTGAAGAGAGATAAAGAGGAGCCCCACCGACCTTGGGGCTCAAACAGACAGAAAAACTGAATCTGGGTTACAAGCACCACATTACAGCTACATGACTGAGGAAGTGCTCATAAAAATTGGTAAGACAGTTTAATAAATATGTATATGTCTTTTATGCATATGCAACAGGTTAGAGGGATAAAATAGACTCAGGAATTTTCAGAGGTACGCATGTCCTTTAAAGGAAGCTATCCCACACACGCCCAACACTAAGACAGATCATACCAATTTACAACTTTTACAAGTTGTGGAGTGTTTTTTTCAGCAAATCAGCTGCTTGAGGCATTGATGCATAGATAATTTTCTGGCTGTTAATTTTACAAAACTTGTATTTTAAATTTTGGGGTTTTTTTTTATTTGGAGATGTTTGGCACTGAGGTTGCCAAAGCAATAAAAATCACTGTAGCTTCAATGACTGTGTTATGCTGGCTTACAATGCCCCAACACAAACTGCTCATTATGTTTTGCTGCATTCTGTGATTTCATTCTTGAAGGTCTTATTCAAAGCAAACACTTCAATTCTCAGTTTTTGCTAACTGTTGAAGCAGACAACATCATTTTTCTAGATAAACCCAAACACCCACAGTACAGAAAAGAGCCTTAATGTGTGGTGTTGTGTACAGTATTGCTTACATTGTTTGAATTAAATGAAAAAAAAACAAATGTTAAGCCTTCCAGACTTTCAAAAGGATAAAACATCTGTAGAAAAAAATAAAAAATCCTTTGTAAGAAGGCTGTGCATTTATTCTCTACTCAGGTGACTGTACTTTTGTTCTGACTGAAAGAGGAATGCAAACAAAACAAATGGTACAAATTGATGTAATTTTCTAGGGCTAAACCTAAAAACTGAGTACATTGTGTGCCTCATGTCAGAGATAAAAATCTAGGTAGATTATCAGCCAGCTTTTAAGAAATGTTTTTTTTCCTACCTTGTGTTTCTATGAACACAGAAAGGAAGGAAACCAAAAGATTTAGAAGGGCAAGACATTTCATTTTCTGTCTCTGGGCAGCTTTTTTTTCACATTTTAAAAATCGTTGATTATTCAATAAAGCTGTATTTAAATGGTATATTAAATTTGGTGCCTTAGCACAGTTTATCTTTTCTGCCAAGAAAAATTTGGGTTTCAAAGGCATTTATGATACAGAACCTATAGTTGGAGCTACATCATTCCTGTAGCACCTTGAGGGACTTGCTGTGTAACAGGCTGGGCTGAAGGGCAGCTGTTACTGCCCCACATAGATCTGCAGCTCAGAGGGGCTCAGCAGGAAAATGCCAAAGGCAGGAGACAAAGAGAAACTCAGACAATTGCCATTCTTTGCCTTCTTTACTTGCTCTGCTCACCACAAGGGACTTCAGGCTGTCAAAATGGCATCAGAAAGTTATTTCCAGGAAAACAGTATTGTTCTTAGATGTTGTTATGAAGATACTTGCATTCCCTTCTAAACTGCAGAGACAAAACCCTGCAAAATCAGGGATCAGGGTCATACAGGTCTTAAATGGATGGAGTTTGGGTGTTCAAGAGTCTCATGGGATTTGTATTAAACAACTCATGCCAGATGAGCCATCACAGGATGGTCTGGAGAGGCAAGGTCAGTTAATGGACCATCCAACTCCTTTGCACCAGAAATAGCCAAAGGTGGCTGGGCTGTCAAAAATGATGACATCATAGGAGCAGGTCTGATCTGGCAGAATCATCTGAAAATCTTAAGGAGAAACAGAATTTTGCCACTGATCTCTGCATCTGATGCCATCAGACTGATGGGTTATCAAACAGTAAACAGATTGCAAACCTGGAAAAAAAAATATGAATACCAATGTCAACCTCTAACTTCCTGACTGAAGCTGCCTCTTTCACATAATTCTGGTCTCCACTCTGTGGATTCCACAAGTGATAAAATATTGCTCCTCAAGTAACCAAGATGTGATGCTATTTCTTCAATTCATACTACCACTGAATTAATTAGACTGGAATGGAGCCATTCAGTCAACTGTTAGTATATACATTCACTGTGGAATAAGCTTCTAGTGTCACTTTAAGAAAATTTTTTAAAGTGTCTTTTTTTTTTTTTTTTTTAGGCTAAATTTGAGGAACTACATACAGAGCAAAATTAGTAAGAAATTCCCAATTTTAAAAGTTATTTACATCTTAAGGAAACAGAAAAAAGGCAGTGGACAGGTCTCTTAAATAAGATTATTATTTGAGTGAAACTGTACCTCTTTTATTAAGATGGCCACTGCTTCCTAAAAATTAGGAGTAAAACTATTTTCCTTAATGCTGGAAATCATTATCATGCATCATGATATTGCAAGAGGTCATTAGAACACCTCTAATATAAAGGAACTATTAGAAAATCAGACTACTAAAAATATTTTAAAGGCCATATGTACTATAACAATCAACCAATTAATTGTCTGTTTAGAACAATACAAAGGCTTTTATCAAAGTGGTCTCTTATAAGAAATCAGTATGTTCTACTTATTTACCTTACATTTTAAGAAAAAAAAAGTAATACGTTTCTTTTAAGTAATAGGGAATACAGTTTAGTGTTTTAATTGATTATTTTTTTTCTGTTTTACCTATTGGATTGTTTTTAACACAAGTCTATCATTTTCCAATCTTTCTAACTGGACTGAGCTTGTTTTCTTTTTTTAATGAAAAATTCATTCATGCATCCCAAATCACTGTTATACACACTTGGTATTTTGATATTTCAGACAAATGTTTTTTCAATGCTGTTTGTATGGGTTTAACTGTATTTATTCTGGTGACTGGCAGGAACACCAACATTTGAAAGTGAACAAGTCCTGTATTCTCTGGAGAAAAAGCCATTTGCAAGTGTTTCCCACTAACAGCCTTGGAGACCAAACACTCTGTGGAATCTCATCCAGATTCCTGCTTCAGATGCATTTGCAGAGGGCTTTGGCCACAAACCATGGCAGGCATGGCACTGAGGGGAGGGGACACCTGACCAGGCCATGGTGGGAAGAATTAGTGGGCCCATGGGAATTAGCAGTATGCTAATAGAACCATCCTATATTTGGTCAAGTTCCCAGTTCTCCCCTGGTTCAGGACTTTTTTCTGATCAGGTCACCTTCTGAGCTTACCTTCCTGACTGGACCTTGTGCCCCTATACCTGGCTGCATTTGTGTCAGAATCCAAGGCATTCCTCTCTGTGTCCCAAACCCTGGACAGGGATCTGGGCAGCCCTGGCAGGAAGCCAAAAACACCTGGGGCTTTGATTTCAGCCCATGGGACAAATTACCAACCTTATATGAGGAGTCACAAGTCACAAAAGTTTAGACAACACAGTAGCAGTAGTTAGAGGGTGAAAGGAAAAAAATTGGGATTTGGTACAGGGGAGTTTAAAACCCTAAGATGGAGGGATTGGGGCGTGCCCTGTCCTTCTTCCTTCTTCTTCCTAACATCCATCTTTTAGGTGATGCTGGCATTTTTAGATTGGTTTAGAGTAGAAAGTCACTGTCTAACACAGGTGTTAGGGATTGGCACACAATTGTAAATATCTAATAGGTAGTTCATAGTATAAAAGACAGCACCAGCCCCGTGGAAGGCTGAGTGTGCCTTGGACTGACCTGCTGGCCAGATCTCGGCGGGTCAGACAGAAAATATTTTAGATAAGAGACAATAAACATCACTGAGAACACGAGCAGAAGACTCCTGACTCCTTCTTGGACAGCTGGGTTGAGAAAAGCGGCTTCCACCAACATCAGGGGTCATCTCAGAGAGCAGAGAAGACCCCGACACATTTGCCCTGCCCAAGGGGTTTTTGGAATCCAGCCTCTGTACCCTGCACCCTGTTTGTTATTAAAGTTTTTATTTCCAGGCTGGATCCATCGCTCCCATTCCTCTTCCATTAGCCAGCTCCTGGTGGCTTAGCCAAGCAGGGAGATCACTGTGAGCTTTCAAGCTCACAACGCTCCAAGTGCCCCCCTGAGTGCTGAGCTCCTTTTGAAGCTCCCCCATTCCCAGGTGAAGGCAGCATTCCCTGTCCCACAGCAGGAGCAGGCAGTGGAACCCAGCTGTACCTGGCTGGCGGTGCAGTTGGACAGGCAGGTCCTGTTGTCCGCGGCCAGGTAGAAGTTGGTGGGGCAGGCACACGAGTGCAGCTTGTCAGGGGCCAGCAGGCACAGGTGGCTGCAGCCACCGTTGTTCAGCGTGCACACGTGTCTGGACACTGTGGACAGAAGAGGGAAGGCAGATCAGAGCCTCTCATCTCAGCACACTTCGGGGTATCTGCTTTATAAAGGAAGAAAATTCTGTGCCGGGTACTGTCTTTACAGTGCAATGTCTCAAATCAAAAACCATGGAGGCAAATTCTTCCTGCTGCCTTTAAGCTATTCTCTGTTGTATGCAAAAATGAACTTTTACCATGGCTGTAAGTTCAATTCTGAAATAATGAGAAGAAGAAAAAAAGCTCTTCTTTTTTTTTTTTTTTTTTTTTTTTTTTTTTTTAATGAAAANGGGGGTTTTTTGTTTTTTTTTTTTTTTTTTTTTTTTTTTTTTTTTTTTTTTTTTTTTTTTTTTTTTTTTTTTTTTTTTTTTTAAATGAGAGAAAATTTAGCTTATCTCGGTCAAGTGCCAAATAGCATTCGGTTACAATTCAAATACAGTGATATCAGCAGATAAGACACAATCATACCACTCACATTCTCTGACATTCCCTCAGTCTAGCAGTATTGTTCTGCAATATTAACACTTTTCAAAGAACCAGGTTAAAAGTTTTCATAACACACTGCTCCCCTTTTAAAAAATGATAACTTGTACTGTAATGCAACTTAACAGTTCTTCACTTTTAGTCAGTATTTGGGTTAATTTTTAAGCACATAAATTATCTTTCTACTAAACAAGTTTTGTTAGATGTATTTAATACTGGATGTGCTTAAAACATTATTCACAGATTTATGTTTAAAAATTATAATGTGAAAACTTCCACAATCTGAAACAGAACAGAAACAATCGTTGCAGATAAACGAGCGTGCAGTACCTCAGCACATGGCTACTCAGTTAAATACATCCATGTGCTGCTTGCAAAGCAGAGACAGGATAATTACCATCAGGCTGCCTGTAAGAATGATACACCTGGATGTCTGTGATGGTGTGCCACGAGTTAATCAGGGAGAGCCTGTCCGAGCCAGAGGTTTTGTGGGCACGGCTGAGGGATTTGGTTTTCCCGTCTGTCCAGTAGATGTAGTCTTCAAACAATGTCAGTGCAATCACCCCTGGGATGTCTTGATTAGGGACTGGAAGGAGAGATGCTCAGATTAATGCTCACCCTTGGGAAACTGCCAGTTAAAATACTCCCCACTGCACAGGCTGGCAGAACAACTTCTATGGAATGTCCTGAGGATAATTATGGTGACAACACACCAGCACCACAGGGTCCTTTATTACCAGTTACAATGAAGGTGGATGGAGGACAAGCTCTGCTTGCTTAGAATTTGTTGGCCCAGTCAGTGTTAAGGAAATGAAACAGTTTCAGTTAAAAAAACAACCTCCAGATTTTAAACTAAAGGCACGTCAAACTTTAAAGTAATAAGCAACAAACGTAACTTTTGCCTACTCTTTGCATAAGCAACGTAAATTGGCTCTTTTACTGGAATAAAAGTTATTAGAAAACATTCAAAACATAACATATACATCTCCTGATGCTCTGTGTTTAATACCTTTTCATACATTTAACAGCATTTTATTTCATCAAAACATACTGACAAGAGAGACAGGAAAAATAACCAAAAATTGGCATTAAAATAACCATTGCAGTAAGAGGGATTATTGATCATTTCTAGCATCACCAACCACACAAAAAATATTAAAAAACTTTTAAAAAGTGATGATGATAGTCCATAGCTACAGTATGACAAAATTATGAGCCAACATCATTTGGAAAAGGATGGAAGGACAAAAGGGAGAAAAAGCTTTGGATCATTCTTTATCCTGCAGTACACTCCTTAACCTGAAGTATTTGTTCTTGGTAAACAGTAACTGAATGCCACCTTTCTTTTTTTCTACTTTAAACATCAATAGTAGTAATCATTGATGTCACAGGAGAATATCTGAGCACAATAATTAATTTGTAAATTGTAATCTTTTGTTGCTGAATCACCTAATTACTGATAGAGGTGAAAAGGCAGAGAACAGCAGCTGACTGTCACATTTAACTAGCACATCTTTAATACCTTTACCCTGTTTTCTGCATCTTTTTACCTGAAAAGTGTTGACATAGAGTAGGCAAATCTCAAATTCCTGTTGGAACATTTTATAGCTCACTGAGATCTGATGACTGGTACTGATTATAGGAACAACAACTTAGAAAATTCTATTTTCTACCCAGTAGTCCTCCCTGTACTGAACTCCAGTGCAGGGCATGTTGCCCTCTGGTCAAGGAGACCTTGCTGCTTAGGCCTGAAATTATTTTGCACATCTACCACACTGAAATAAGAATATGATATTTTTGAAAGAGCTTCAGAGCATTTCCGAGAAATCAGTCAAAGTCCAAAGAAATCTTAATTTTGGCATTCATTACAGATGCAATTTTGCCACAGTTCCATACACGGTACAGTACAAGAGCAGCTCTTATAATTTCTGTGATTTGTAGAGCCCCATTGTGTAATGTTTCCAATGAGAAATACAAACCAGGCTGACAGGAGAAGCAGGATGGGATATCAGAAACTGCTTCCCTGAATGTGGCCCCAA
Organism: Urocynchramus pylzowi; assembly: GCA_013397555.1. NCBI lineage: Eukaryota > Metazoa > Chordata > Aves > Passeriformes > Fringillidae > Urocynchramus > Urocynchramus pylzowi. Next base: position 92,557 of record VZRH01000650.1, on the reverse strand, counting down.
AGGTTTCCATAAAACAAATTATTTTATTTTTGTTTCATTTCTGAGACAATATTGGTTCATATAAATTATGACCCTTCTACTTTTGGCACCAAATTAAAGATGTCAAAGGTCTCTCTCCAGTCTCTCTAAAGACAAAAAAATGTCTTATTTTATCTGTTTTCTCTTTTTTTGATCAAAGTTAAGATTTATATCAGAATAAAAGGGCATATAAAAGCATTAACATACATGAAGAGATTTACATAGAAAAAATTATTTTGATTTAATCATCTTTATTATTCCCTGCCAATGAAAAATACACCTAATAGTCATCCTTATTTTAGATATCCAGGAAGCAAACCCCATATCCTAAGCATAGATATATGAATAAATGCTTATTCTTTGGTTTTGTGGATATTGTGGGTGGCCAGACAATTTATCCTGCCTTCATTGGATTAGACATACATCAAAATCCAGATGAAACTTTATATTCATGAGCTAAAGAAGATTCAGGAGATTACCATACACTGCCTGAATTGTCCCATCACACTGCATTAATAGGCAAGCCTAGTTAAGTGTGTGGCACAAAATATTAAATATTACAGTTAGAACACTGCACAGAAGAAAATTGGTCATTGACTCAAGTGCAATTTTCTTTCATTTAAAAGAAAAATAAATTCTGTAAGTACCAGGTTTAAAAGCTTAACTCTTTCAAACTTCTTAAAAATAAACCCACCTAATCAGGAACAATGCAACAACCATTAGACTCTCTTCCTTTTATGTTCTTTAAAAGAAGAATGACAAAATATATTTATTTCTAAAAACTGGGTTTCCTATTATTACCATTTATAGGTATAAAGTTGGAACTGTCAATGGCTTAACACTTACAGTTTCAGGTTGCAGTTTGTCCTGTCACTATTTTTATTTCTGAGCAACTCTGTAATTTTAATGGGCTTCTGCATTAACTTTTCATTAGGTCACAATCACTAAAAACTTGCACCATTTAAAGCTGTAAAAGCTAATGTATTCTGTTGTGAAACATAGAGAAAGTTATTTAAAAAATCAATTAGGAAAGCACGAGTACACATATATGCAAATGAAAATCCATTTGAAGTAAAACAGAATATAACTACAGAATCACTGGAAGATATTTCTTACAAAAAATTCAACACTGACCATAAAAATATAAAATTCTTATAAAAGAAGAATTAATCTCAATTACACAACAGAAAAACTTATTAAATTTCTTCTAAGCTGACCATAACTCTCAATGTATTTTCTTGTGCAAGATAAACCTGTAAAGCCTGGGAGAGTTTTCTGAAAACAGGCATTGAATGGCAACCAATTCTGACTTACTTTACTGTTTAAGGAATTGCTCTATCATAGCTGAATACAATTCTTCTTTGCCTTTTAATATGTTATAAGCAAGGAAACATCAGAACTGTTGACATGTAAGAGGTTCTATAATTTACAGTTCCCACCAATTGTGAATGATCAAACAAAAATTAACAGAAAACTGAGGTCATTTTTACATCTCATTATCTGATGGAACAGCAAAATAGTCTCTCATACTCTTTATTCTTTGCCTTTGAGGACATCAGTGTTTCACACTTTCCAAAAGTCCAGGCATTGAGTATTGATTTTTTAGAAATGTATGGAGTAGTAGAAACACCCACTTCCTTTTTCCACTCTTTCCTGTAACTCCAAAAAAGCTTTACCTGATTGATCTCGTCATAAATGACATACAGTACTAATACTGTGTGTCTAATATTAATTATTAACCCTAATTAATACTAATTACTAACCCTACAGCAAGCTCTGTGGTGTGATTCAGTTTTAAACAGGAGAGGAAGACTCAGCGCTCCTCCTTCTTTGGCAAGCTCTGTAAAACCAGACTATTTTGTATGAATTTAAAGTAAAGGCAGGTTAGTCATAACAAAGCACCTCTGTTTCCTCTGCATCAGCTATTTGAAAATATTTTATCACATTGCAAACCCATTAGTAAGAAAAGAATATATTCTGCTAGAGCTAAAATATTTACTTTTGCAGTTCCTTTCCCCACCACAGCCTCCTCCTCTCAGAGCTGGGCAAGTTCCTTGCAATTCCTCCTCCTCTAACACACCTGCTGCCAACTCTGATTCTCTAGTAGTGTTTCATTTTACCCAAAAATCATGGATTTTCTGACACTGAATGCTAATCCCAGATAGGACTTGACCAAACAAGTAGATGACAAAAGGGGCAAGAAAGAGGAGGCAGAAAGGAGAAGGAATGCACAGACCTTTCAGAAAGGTGCAGAAAATAGGAAGAAAAAGCACAGGTAGGAAATAAAAGGGAAAAATGAGGAGTCTTGCAACAGATCAGAAGCGATAGGAAATAAAAATTATTAGATACTTGAAGACAAAATGACAATATACAACATAATAAAGGAAGACAAAGTGCTGCATGAATTTAAGAGCCACAGGAAGGAACATGATTATGTAGACACATGAGAAACATGACAGACTTAAAGTATATCTGTGTATAAAGTATATCTGTGTATAAAGTATATCTGTGTCTCTCTCTCCTGTATTTCATAGGAATTTCGATCCAAGAATACAAATTCATAGGCTGTAAGCCATATTTGTGATACAAATGTTTACTTTTCCCTAAAAAGTGAACTCTGCTTCCCTTATATTTTCTGAGCACATTTACTCAAGCATAAAAAAATGTTCATTTGATTTCAGGAATGAAAATCATTCCATCTAGGATTCCTGACCTACAAAACCTGAAGCCATACAGAAGAGAAGCCCATCTCCCTTGGCTCTTATTGAAATACAAGTTTTTCCAAAAATAAAAGCAAATACAATAATTCAAATAATAATTAAAAAGGTCTCACTGGTGGATGGTAAAATCAATGTACCAAGAAAAAGTGTCCTTTAAAGGACAAATGTTGACACTCCCTAAGAGAAAACTAAAAATAAAACCAAAATTATCAGTGCCCTATCATGTCCAGAAGATGGTTGATCACATCCAAGACCTAAAGGGATGTGTCTCTTCCCTTTCCAAAATAAAGGGACTGCAACCTTACCCTGCCCTTGTGCAAACACTACAAAAACAGAAGGGGTTAAAGATTCCTGTTAGGCTTTTCCCAAAAATTCACCCAGCTAGAGTGCCAGTGCTGGGAAGCAATTGCTAAAGGTAATTAATTATTGTTAAGCAACAATTTAAATGACATTCTAGCTCACTGAGGCATTAGAGCAGTTTCTTTTTACGAATTTTGGCACCCAAACACAGAAAATTTACATGGGTGACCTAACCTGAAAAAACAGGCTACACTATTTTGAATTCTACTCCCCAAAACTTGATTTTCTGAACCGCAATAAAACAGAAATAAAAAGCCTACTGACATCTCGATCTAAATGGAACCAGTGGTAATCTCCTAGGAAGGATTACAAACCCTCCAAAGACAAATTGCATCAAGGAAGAACAACACTTAATAAAAAAATAGCAATTAAACCTACAAAACCAAATAAACTTGGAGATTGCTGATCTCTTCTGCAGCAATTCCTGGCCCCCACTGTCCTCTTGCCAAGTGAACTCCCTTGTAGCTGTTTCTGTCTCATTTTACATTCAACTTGTAGCCTCTCTGAGACACAGTCAATACTTTTTTATTTCCTCTACTACTTACTCCTGATGCTTGTTCCCTTTGAAAAAGAATTTGAAGTGCTTAGTCCATAAAATTAATAATGAATAATGACAATAAGATTATCCCTGTTAAGCTTGTGACAAAGTGTGTAGTTCTGACAGATATAATTAAATTTAAGTATATTACATTAAAATACTATATTTTAAAGATGAGACATTTTATAATCATTATTACTTTTATGAAATTGACACTTGGTTTAGAAACCTAAACCTGTCAAACTCAATGAACAGCAAAAAGATATTAATGGACTATATAGATTAAGTCTATATATAAACTATATATACAGTTTTAGGATGCTATTACTCATATCTTTAATAACATGTCCATGCATAAATATGCCTTTCTGCGAAATTAATATATACATCATATATACCACACACATTCATACTGGGTTAAGTATGGAAAATAAAAGTCCTAGCATTCCATGGTGGGATATTTTGCCAGTATAAAAATGTAACTGAAACAATGAAAACTGAGAATATTTCAGTACAACAAGCTCACACAAAACTTGTTATGCATCCCCAAACTGCTTCCACTAAAGAAGCAGGAATTTAGCCTTAAATCTAAACATCTTAAGGCACTCATGTGTTTCAGATATTGAAGTGCATTATTAGATATAACAACACCATGAGAAGAGATGCATAATTTTTTTTCAAAATCTGCCTATAAAACCAATTGATAAAAACTAGGAATATTTTATTGTCGCACTTTAAAATGTTTCATTACCTTTTTTAATTCACTGTGGGCAGTTGTTTATATGCCAGTTACTCCACAGCAGTACAGAGCAGTAATAAATTACTCTCAAATATATACAAGTCACTATTTGAGTAGAACAACTGTGTGTGCTAATGCGTTTCAAAGGATTTTTAATTATTTTTCAGATTTACAGAGACTCTTTACCTGCCTGTCAGCCCCTCACCTTAGACTCCTGCCTTGTTACTTGCTGTTTTGATATCCATTCCCAGTGACCCCCAAGCTATTCCTTCTTTTATCTTTCCCTCTCCTGCCATCATCCAACTGTGAGGACATAAACCACTGGGCCACTTTGTTTTATCTCATTTATCTTCTACTGAAACCATGTTCAACACTGTAACTCCCTCGATCAAAATCCTCCCATTTTCCATTGTGTTGATTGGAACAGGGAGAAAACAGAAAATCTATGGTTTATGTTCTCTGTCCTGATTGCCCCCTGACAGGAGCAGCTGCATGGAAAGTAATGCCCTTCCCTTAAAATTTGTGATAGCACAAGTCCAGCTCATGGAGAAGTTTCAAGTATGGTGAACTATTTTCAGAAGTTTATAATCTAATCTAATTTGAGCATATTTCACAAAACCAGCAGAATATACAGAAACCAATCTGTTGAAAACCTTTGATGCCTCAGGTTTTAGCTTTTATATTTTTCAGATTCTGTACTGCTTTAGTGAACTTTTGAGCTCCATATGAGGGGATGGTAAGCTCTCTTCACAGAGTAGGGAGACAAAATAATTCCTTCTCTAGCTGGGGACCAAGGACAAATTATTTAAATTTCAGCCCCAAGAGCATAAACAACGTGGGCTGAAGAGAGAAAAACAAGCAGGATGGGACTGCATGGGCTAAAGCTGGAATTGGACAATGAACTCCAAGGTGCAAATGGAGCAGAACTTCTGAAAGTGAGAGACCCCATGACCAGCTGTGCATTTTGTGACCATTTTGGTTCATCTTGGGTGCAGCCCTGGCTGGGCTCTTGTGCTGCCCAAGGTGCATCCATTAAGCCCTCCTAATAAATACCTACTTTATTCTTTAATTCTGTCTAGCCTCTGTTCTAGGGCAGCCTTTACAAGGCATCACCTTCATAAAATGGTCTTCATAAACTGGAGACTGGGCAACCTTACAGTAAAGTAACTGTGTGAACTGCCTTTAATATAGATGAATCTGAACAATTTCTCCTGAATATTAACCTTTCAAAGAGAAGGAACCCAATAAAATAATCAGATTTGAGAAGACATATGAATTTGAGAATTTTATAGGAACAATTATGAAAAGTGCATCCAGAAGTCAATAATGGAGAGGAAGCAATTATCAGTTTGTGCTATCAGATGTGGCTACAATGAATAATTCTATAGACTCCTCAAAAGATGGGAAAAAACTGTTGTCATATCAGAACTACTTCTCATCTGCTCTGAGAAAAAACCCTCTTTCATACTTCTCTAATTTCTGAGCTATGAGAACTTCTAGTACAAATCTAGAAGGAATTGGTTACCGTAATCTTTTAGATCACTTCTACATTAGGACAATTTTATAAACAATTGGGCATATTCTCTTTTAAAACTTTGGTGGCAGAGTTCAGAATTAGATACAATTACTCATTTTCTACCTGCAAACTCCTTACAATGAGCAACATTTGAAATTACAGGCACTAAAAATTAAAGTGGTTGTAATCTTTACTTGTACTTGTACTTGTACTTGTTACTTCAAAACTTACATATATACTCTCCAATTCTGAGAATTGCAAACATTCAGGCAGAAGCTGTCTCAAGAACAGGGTGTTTTTTCAAATTGAGGTACTCCAGGAAAGTTATTCTCTGTTAACTATATTACACCTAAAGAAGTAATTTAATAATAATAATAATAATAATAATAATAATAATAATAATAATAATAATAATAATAATAATAATGTTAAAGTGCAACACTTTTCCATAGCTTAATTTCTACATCCCTATCAGATGAAGGAATGAAGTGCCCAACTTTTTGTTTTTACAGTATAAACCAACAATTTGACACAGTTTGAGGCCTAATCTTAGAGAAATTTTTGTACTTCCTAAACTGGACTGTCAGATTTTCCTTTTTTTTAGTTTCATTTTACTGAAATGCTCATCTTCAAAGGGAAATGGGGGAATGCAGGCAGCTCTGGGATTTAGGAGCCCTGAAGGTTGGGAAAACCTGCATGGAGCAACCAGATACCCAGGGAACTGTGAAGCCTGCATCTCTTCTGGGTGGTGGGAACAGAAAGCAGCTAAGTCTGACAAATTCTTAAATTTTTTATTTATTTTTTTTAAAGCTCACATAAGTATACCAGCTTAGTGCTTAGCCAGATTAGTGCCTCAATACTTGCTTAATCATTTACAGTGTATAACATTTGTGAATGCTGCAGTGCTGAATTGGCTAAGCTCTAAAGACAGTTTATATAACCAAGCATTAAACTTCAAACAGCTCAGCAAGGTCATCACTGCCCCAGTGCCAAGAAGAGCTCCCAAGCACTCTAAGATTTCTGGCCTAGTTAGCATGTTTTCAAAATTCTTACTAGGAGTCTCTTGGCAATTATAAAAGACAATTTCTCCATTGAAATGCAGAGGAACTTTACAAGAGAAAAGCAGCAGATGTTCTCCTCAGAAAGCTTTAAGGTTCAGAAGAAATAAACAAATTTAAAAAAACCCATACTTGTTGAAGAAATGTTAACCAAGATCTAAATACATGTAAACTCCCATTGCATGTAATTAACACTCCCTGGTTTAGCAGACAGCATGTCAATAATTAGCCTAAGATTGTTGTGTTTATCCTAAATTATCTGATGTGGAGCACAGAACAATGCACACTGTCTCATGCCATCCCTTAATTATATGAAATCCACTAATGCTGACGAGTTGCTTATTTGCTGAGTCTTTTGAAATCTCTGTGGCATTTTCTGATACATTTTGTAACAGTCAATTTAAAATCCAAAACTTATAGTCTCAGGAAAAGACCTCAGAGCAAGCCAGCCTTATCCTCAGAGGCCGCAGAAACAGGTGAGAAAATGATTAGTTTGCCATTAGGAGCACTTCAGATTGCATCACTCACAGCATTCCTGTTCAGACTTTTTCCTCTCCTCCATGAGAATCTATTTTCTGGTCGCCATATCTGTGCCTTTATCCTTCTCCATTTGAAAACACAAAGTATAAGTGCAAACTCAACCATCTCCCCCTTAGTTAACTTTGACAGTACAAAATGTCCAAAATGACAAAGGAAAACAGACCATGAAATCCATGTGAAAAACATGCCTTCAAGGAACAAAGTTAGCACAAGAGATAAAACCTAATCTTTCTCATTTAAGTGCTTATCAGTGTGGGTTACAGATATCAGAAGGCCAAGGGGGCTCACAGTTCCAAACACTGAACTTGAACACTGCATTTCCCCTATTAAAATAACTATTTTACAATTGCTAAATTTCATCGTCCAAAATATTTCTAGTCTTGTGCTGAATCACACAGAAATTAATTTTTTTCTTTGGTTGGTTGTTCCAGGAGAAGGCAGTGAGAAAGGGAAAAGACTCTAATTAAAGGCAAATTGATCATTATGTGTGAACTCTGCAAAACTGTCAAAGCTCCCCTTGGAGCACCCACGGGGCTGTTTTATCTGTTTCAGACACCAAGAATTCTATCACTGTTTTGTTAAATCCACAGAAACTTTTCTACAACTTCATTTCAATTTGTTAATGATGTTTTAAGTGAAACTCCTGACAGCAGAAAGCGACAAGAGGCATTAGGTCTGGGCAGGCGGGAGAGGATCCAGACAAGGGCCACAAAGATGATCCAAGGCTTGGGAAGCTGCCATGAGAGCAAAGGCTGAGAGAACTGGGTTTGTTCACTCTTTAGAATAGAAACCTCATCACCACATTCCAGCCTTTAAAGAGGCTGCAATGAAATGGAGACTCCCTTTTTACATGGAAAAGGCGAGGGGTGATGGGCACAGGTTATTCTTGGGAAGATTCCAAATGGAAACAAGAGGAAAAATTTTCACAATGAGAATTTTGGAGTATCTTCCCAAGGAAATGGTGGATTGGACCATTGGACCATCCATAAGATGCAGCTGGACATGGCTATGGGTAATCTAGACCATGCTTTTCCCAGAAAAGATTGGACTAGGTGATCCGTGAGGTTGGACTATGTGATCCATGAGGTCTCTTCCAACCTCATCCTTTATGATGATTGACTAAGGAAAAAATCTGCTTTCACATCATTTAAATAGCTCAGGATCTTTCTCCCAAAGCTCAATTCTTATGGCTTGAATATTTATACACCATCTGGACTTCAAAGAGACATGTCCTCAAAAGCAGCAGCACGAAACTAGCTTTACACAATCACTATTGATTCTGGAGCTTGCCTCAGATACTTCACTGGTACCAAATTTGGATAAATTTGCTGCAGCATTATGACATATTTCCTTCTTCTTCAGGATCAGACATCCTCAGAAGAAGACATTAACTCTGTAGATATAAAGCAGTTGAAACTGATTTTATCCAATTGTGCAGGAGAGCCCCACAGGCTGAAGACCAAGGCAATGGATGCTAAAGATGGTCTGGCTGGAATTTTGCAGCTATCTTCTGAGTTTAGTGACAGAAGGACATTTTTGGGGAAAGAAAAATTCTGAAACACTCAGGCTGAAAGGGGAGACTGTGAAAGGTTTGACCACTGTGGTCAGTTTAGGGCTAAGAGAGCCACGTTGGCTACTATTTACTTCTTTCCTTTGAAAGATCCAGAAAGAAGAGTAAGAGGATAATTTTATGAGAACAAAAAGCAGGATAGCAGCACAGGGAATCATATCAAGAGGAGTAGGGAGCTTTGCTTCCTCTGTCAGAAGAGCAGACTGTCAGCAGGAATCCAGGTCAGGGTTACATCTGAGTGAGGGCTGTTTAGGTGAGCAGGTTATGACTGCCAGTGTTCATCCCAAAAAAACCATGGACATTATGCTGAGATTAATGGGAATGTTTACAGCTCTCGTAGCTACTGCTAGAATGTCTCCAATCTACCATCTCAGACAACTGACATTGAATTATTCATAATGTATTTATAACCTACAATTCATGAATGTAAGGGCTAGAAAACTTATTTTGCTTCCCCCCCTTTTTTTTTTTTTTTTTTTTTTTTTTTTTTTTTTTTTTTTCTTTTTTATTTCATGGTGAAGCTTTGATCTGAAAATAAAGTAGATATTTCATCAGTTGTGGTTTGGAGAAGACCTGGAGGCACCCAGTACGAGATAAAAGCCTAAAAAAGCCCAGATCCATGAAGTTTTACCAGTAGTACAACAGTGCTGAGGTTTGGATAAAGCTTGAGGAAGGAGCTCAGGTAACAATTCCATCTCAAATAAAACCCCCAGAAAAACTTAGTAGACTTATATTTCATATATTTGAATTAAAATGAAAGATCTTTAATTATACAATTTGGAATATGAGAATAATTCATCATAGTGTAGAGTTTTGGGGGTTTTTTTGAATACTTTATAGATAAATGACACAAGCTTTTTAATTATCTGTCAGGTGAGAAGCAAAACACAGGGATAAAGATACGTTCATTACATAAGTATTTCAAAAGTTATTATTTCACCCATCTACCAGGAAAGCCCCAAATTACATTTGAAATACTGGTCTCATGCTGAGCAGATTAATGGCTTTTCCAGGCTTTCTGAAGTGTGAGAAAAGGTTGATTTTAGCCCAATTCTGACACATGGCACAGAGGATCTATCCCTTCTACTTTTACTCACTTTGTAAGTTAATCAAAAACATGTCTATATATGCCAGAGTATAAAATTGAAAGGGTGCCTCAGATTACTGCATGTGTTCCTAGAGCTTCTTTTTCTATTTGACATTTTTGCCACAAACACATAGTACTGCACATTTAAAAGCTATTCATATCGATAAGAGAGAACAAAAATGAAAAGAAGATTTTAAAATAATGATAAAAGGAAAAAAAAATCTCGAAAAAGGTTTTAAAGGACAGTTTTTACATAACTATACATAAATGGAAAGCATCAAGAAGAAAAAAAAAATAACAACTAAAGTGTTGACCAACCTTTATGTCTGTGAGATCCATCCATGTCAGAAAACTCAATGTGATTCTCATCAGCCCAGTACAGTCTGTGGTTGACATAGTCTATGGTGAGAGCCATAGGTCTGGATATTTGTGTTTCTATCACCACAGCTTGCCTGGATCCATCCATCCCAACACGGCCAATGTGAGGGGACTCACAGCAGTCGATCCAGTACAGGTATCTGTGAAACAAAACACAGCAGCTGAGTGACAAGTGCCTCAGGTTTTAGCTTTTGTATGTTTCAGATTCTGTGCTACTGTAGTGTGTGGGTCTGGGCTTCATATTAGGGGATAATAAGCTCTCTTCACAGAGTAGGGAGACAAAATAATTCCTTCTCTAGCTGGGGACCAAGGACAAATGATCCAAATCTCGGCCCCATCAGCATAAACAACGTGGACTGAAGGGAGAAAACCAAGAAAAACGGGACTTCAAGGGCTGGAGGTGCAATTGGACAATTAACTCCAAGATGTAAATGGACTAGAACTTATAGAAGTGTGAGACCTCATGACCTGTCATCCATTTTGTGACCATTTTGGTTTCACCTGGGGTGTGGCCCTGGCTGGGCTCTTGTGCTGCCCAAAGTAGATCTGTTGAAACCTCCTAATAAATCCCTACTTTATTCTTTAACTCTGTCTAGGTCAGCCTTCACAAGGCATCAACAGCAATAACTGACCAGAAAAGCTGTGGATGCCCCATCCCTGGAAGTATCCAAGACCAGGATGGATGGGGCTTTGAGCAACCTAGGATAGTGAATGGCATCCCTGCCCATCTTGGGAGTTTGAAACTGGATGATCTTTAGGTCTCTTCTAAACCAAACCATTCTGTGACTCGATGCTTAATTTATTTAGTTGATCTCAAGAATAAATCAGTAATTACTCTACAAATTTCCACCTTCCAGATAAATCTTTGCATTTTTCTGGACCTGTCTGCAAATAGGTCTGCTGGATGTAAAGGGTTTGAATAGGAATCTCCATGCTAGGAGTGATTTTATTAAATTGATTATGGACTAGTAAAATGTGCATTTAAATGGCTTAGTCTTGATACCTTAGAATTTGAAGCACCACCCAAACTGGACTTTGTGAATCTCACATCCTGCATAAATAGCATCATTATTAAATTTATCAGAAATATGGTATTACATCTACTTTTTTTTTTTTTTACACATATTACAAAACCTTTTTTGCTGTTAACAGCCACATAATGCAAATTGAATTGCTTCAAGAAGTACTAGCTCCAAAACATTAAAACAGTTTCTCACAGAGGGTTTAAAAATGGGTGAAACACTGAGAGAGACTGTCAGAAGGCTGAGCAGCAATTGTCCCCTTAACATGCTATCTAACCACAATTCAGAGCATGTTTGCCATAAAGAAAGAAAAATCCCATTATTCAGTACATGGATGCATGTGGCTGCTGCTGTGTGCCATTACTCAGAACCTCAGGACAGATCTTTCCAGCTGGGAAGCTGATTTTGCTCTACAGGCTTTGGACTCTCTGATTTTGCTCTACAGGCTCTCCAAAATCCAGATGCAGCTCATATTCTTAATAGCCACCTGGAACAGAATTTGTGTGCAGGAGGAAATGGTGGCCCTAAGAACAGTTACAGGTATCCTACAACACACAGGTGCAATATGCTGGCACCCAGCCTGCTCCACACAAGCAGCAGAGAGAGGAAACCTTCTCCTCTCTCTCCAACAGGAAATGTTTTCTTTGGAAACAAACTGCATGTTAGCAGCAGGATAATTCACTAAGCATTTCTCATTTGTGAGAAAAAAAAACCAAAACAACCCAAGATACAAGTAAAACCTTTTCAAATTATAACTCTGAATTTGAGTTTTTATTTCCAGTAAAATTCTATATTAAAATAAATGAACAAACGCTTATGTTTAGCAATAAAAATGTAAAAACAGCTTTGGAAAGCTGTCTATATACACAAAAAAAAAAAAACAACCCAGTAAGTTATTATGCCTATTTATTTATATATCTAAGTCTTCCTGAAAGACTGGGACTCTCTGTACTAACTTTTTAAAGTTATTTTTTGCATACTCAGAGATGCCCAGGCAACCACAGAAAGATCCCATGTATTCATCTCTTGAAAACATTAAACAAAGGTCTACATTCTCTCTCCCCAATTTTACAGGGAAGAAAGGGTACAGTTACAAGAAAATTAAATTCTAGTTCTAGGAAATAGTAGAAAATAACTTCTATCTTGAAAAATAGTGTACTAGATAGGTTATATTTTTATACAAGGAAAAGTACTGCATTTCTTTGTTTAGGTAGAGTCCAGACCAACACAACTTTCTCCTGCCACTGAATATTGGGTTAAAAAAACCAAACCGACAAATAACTAAGTATTATTTCCTATGTATTTTTTGAATAAAACAAAATTTAATATCAAATCAGGATTAAGTAGGAAGTACTGAAAATTGTCTGCTTCATACCCAGCTTGAGGATCTAAGGACAGATCTCTGGGAAACTTCACTCTCTTGCTCACGAGGACGGTTGGGTACAAACCATTGAGTTTAGACACCTCAATAATTCTCTTTTCAGTATCAGACCAATAGAGATTCTTCCCAATCCAATCAACAGCCAGGGCATTGGGAACAGCTGTATTGTGAACTACCTGGAAAAGCAAGAATTACATTAATTATTTATCTAAATAACTGGGAAAAGGAACAATAATTCGAGAGCTACTGATGCCAGGACATTGAGAGACTGGATATTTGATACAGTGACATAAAGCATGTAAAAATTGGGTATTATTCACTGCTAAACCCTGACACTTCTCAGGTAATGGCATTCCTTAAGTAGCTACAACAATGTGACACTTTCCTCCTAGTGAGAGAGAATGGAACACACTATGATATTGTAAAGAGGAAATTACCATCTTCTCTGCATTATGCATGAACTTCTAAAAACTTTTGATCTTTCATTTTTCATCTTAAGTACCTAGTTTTCTCTGTTTTCTCTTAATGTAAAAAGAAAAAAAAAAAAAAAATAAATCAGTCAAACAAAACCAAACTTTTCTCCCTTTCACCATTCTATTTTTTGTTCCACAGAAGAGAGTGGAGATGTGGCTGCTCTCCCCACAGTGTGCCCTTGAGCACATCTGCTTCTCATCTCCCCACTCCTCTCAGCAGTCTCCATCAGCATATCCTTCATTTTAATGTCACATTAGTGCCATATGTCATGGTGACAGAGAGACCATGAGAGCACTCAGAGTTACTGGTTGGAAAGGAAATACTGTGCTCTTATTTCCAGCATTCATGTGGCAGAAGAACGAGGAACTTCTCAAGGATTAGTTAAATTTCAGAAGGACTACATTGCTAAGAGACAACAGCAATTTAGTCACCTACTGGAAAGCCTACAGACTACTGACAGGGATGTGTTATTCTCAGGGTTTCTGATGACTTGGATAATTCTGGAACTTGAACAAATTCCTCTAGATATATGTAATTACAAATCTCATCATGGCATGAGTCAGTCCAGCTTGTCTGGGAGTACTTCATGTCAAGTGCTCAGAAATATTTGAATATTCACAATCATTTGAGTCCAATTTTTTCTAGGCTTGAAAATTCTATTCCTGAGAAGATCTATCCTGACCTATTCCATTCCTGATTAAGTCCTGATTAGGTCTGTGCAACTAGAACTTCAGGAAAAAAACCCCACGAATCAGAAAGCAATACTTGAAAATGTATGAGATTTCTTAAGAAGTAATAATGGGTTTATTACATTCTAATTTACTGTTATCTTCATCACCAACAGCATGTGCACCAGAGTATAAACTTCATGTATAAACCTGTATTATGTATAAGTGAATGTGCTAGTTTTAAATTTATTTACCATCTGAAGACATGGAAAAGCCTTCAAGATAAGAAGGGATATGGTGAGATGCTTTAAATCAGTTTTACAGTTATGAATATGTAAAAGCACCTTCTCAGGTTGTTACATAATTTATCACCTTATAAAATCTTTTTCAAAAGGTAAATTCCAGGACACACTGCTTCTTTAATGGGAATAAGATGTTCTATTTTCTAACACCTTCACACTACCAGCTTCACCAGTTTATAAATGTGTAATTGTAGCAATGGCTGCACTGGCACAAGGGACATTTCATGCAAAAATGGATAACACTGAAAATGTAGGTAGTGGTTTAGCTGTCTAAAGACTACACTAGAGCACCAACCAAAATGAGACTCTCTTTCTGATGACTTTTCCTTGGGAGAGTCCCTTCAACCTGTCCCAGTCACTGAGACCACCAGTGTGGCACTTCATGTGCCAATCCAGCTTTCTACTGCATTTCCCACTAACATTTGAATCTAAACTCCCCATAAAACACTGTGTTAACAGCTGAACACAGCCATGTGAAAAAAGCTGTCATTTCAATTCTCTAAGTGTCTCCTCCATGAGCAGAGGCAGAAGAAAAATGAGATGCCATCAGGCTTCCCAGAGCTGGTGTGCTGAAGAAATGCCATCTCCTGCAAGGGGAATCCAAGGCAATACATCAAATAGCATCACTTACACTGAGAGCAGATCTATTTATAGCAAAGAATAACACAAAGTGGGAAGATATTAAAACAAGAGATTCATCAGGGGAAAAAACATAAAAAGTCCCTCTCACGACAAAACAACCCCATGAAAAGATGCAAACAGGTTTGCTAGATAACAAATAATAACACCATCATTTTAAAAATTAAACAAAAAATTATAATGTTTTAATTTGAAATATTTTTTAATAATGTCAGTTATGAATTATGTCCTATGGCAACCTAATAAAAAAGTCAAAGAGCCACAAAAATTTGGCACTGCATAAAAAGTTACTGACAGACTATTAGACAGCTTCAGTGTATAATTCTTGCTATTTTTTTCACCTTTATTTTAGCTTTTAGAGGCCAAATCTGGGCCAAGTTTTTCAGAGGAAAACATGTTTTTGTATGACAATTAAATGGACTTATTTTTATGACTACTGCTTTGAATATGGCATCCTATATGAGCAAAACTGTAATTGACATGACACTTGTTGTGCAAATTGCAAATTGATGGAAAAACAAAATATCCTCCATGTCCTCATCCTAATTTTCTTCTACTGGTTGTTCAACTTTTTGATACCTTTTCTTGAAAAATGAAATTATTAATGAATCAGAAGAAAGCAATTTTTTTTTGTAGTCTTCTACCTGGTTATTAGAACATTTTTAAGTGGAAAAATTCTTTGTTCTTGAAATAGTGAAGATTAGAAATAAAGAGTCTGAGTAATCCCCAGCCCTTATGTAATACTGAATCATCCAGAAGGGACAGAAGCTGAGGAGGATGCTTTGGAAACTGTTTAAAGACAATAAATATGATTCAAGGATTTAATGCATTTTGAACCCCACACTTGCCTGTCTTCTATTTTTTTCCCCTCACAGGTAAAACTTCTGAGTGCATGCTGGATTTTACTTTTACCCCAAGGCAATCAGATTGCCAGGAGCTGCTCATCCACTTTTTTCTTTTTGAGAACAATTATTTTGGTGTGAAGGATGCAAACCAGTGAGTTTCAAACCCTAACTCATAAGGAGCAAAGCTGATATGCTCTGAGGATGTGTCAGTCCACACACCAAGCTGAGAAGGAAAAACAAATGTTTTCTCTCTGCATGTTTATTGGTGTGCAGAGAGGGAACAAAATTCACAGGATGTGTTGCTGCTCATTTAAGTCCCTGTTTCAGAAGGCCATACATAATAGAATAAACAAAGAATTCCTTACTGCTTATCACCAGTTCTGGGAAA
Source organism: Urocynchramus pylzowi (assembly GCA_013397555.1). Classification (NCBI taxonomy): domain Eukaryota; kingdom Metazoa; phylum Chordata; class Aves; order Passeriformes; family Fringillidae; genus Urocynchramus; species Urocynchramus pylzowi. The sequence continues at coordinate 76,314 of VZRH01000650.1, read as the reverse complement.
ATGTTCACAGAAGTCAACAAAATGTGCTGAATAGTGGATTTGTGAACTTAATCCAGTACAGAGGCAGAACAGGCTGTGCAGAAATGGGAGTGCACTTTTACCCTTCACAGCAAAGACATTGAGTTATTTTAATTATCAGTGTAGTGAAGGTGAAACAAAAACAAACTGAAGATCACAGGAAATGTTAAATAGGAAGAAATAATACACCAGTATGTTTACACAGCTTACACCTAATTATAGCTCTTTTTTTCTTTGGCATCCTGGAAGCCACATGGAACTGCCAATTCAGTAAACTGTCAGATAAGTCATAAGGAATTTAGCTCCTGAATACAGTCCTCCTTGTCCCTATCTTTACTTCAAATAAGATACAAATGCAATTAAATTTTACTAGGACTTGCTAGCTCATGCTGCGTTTGTATTCATACACCACAGCCTCACAATCTGGGTTAAATGTATGAGGGAGCATTTCCCAAAGCACTCAAAAAATTTAATTCTAGTAGTGACATTATTAATCCTCAATTACCTTGATGTCACTTCCATTTAAAGACATTCTGTTTATGCGACTGCCATTTGGTCTGCTGGAATCAATCCAATAAATGAACTCTTCTCTGTAGTCAAAGTCTATTGCAATCACATTGTTCAGCCCCTAAAAACAGAAAAAAAAGGTCCATTTATTCAAATGTTTGCACACAAGCTGCTGGATAGAATTCAGAATGCAAAACGCAGTTAATATTCCTAATGCTTTATTTTACTGTCTGCATATTTCTGAAGCACTTCCCTCTCTTTTCCATACATTACTTGTAAACAGAGTAAGACAAAGACTGTAACAGAAATAAATATGGTGAGAAATTAACTGTGTCACTTCAAAAAATGCAGATGATACATGAAACTAAGTGAGGCTCCTGTGTTTTTCTATACTGTTATTTAAATGAAATTTAGCAGTAAATACTTCTAACTTTTGCTCAGTTTCACTGCTAATAACTACCTTTGAGCTTTCTTTGGCAAACTGAATGAGAGAATCAGAAATAGTATAATCTTTATGACATTTAAATGATGAAAAAAATTCCTTAGTAATATAAATTAATCAGGAATTCAAAATGGTGGTGGTGCAAAAAGACTTTAATGTTAATTCCTAAATGAGGAGGTTTTGACTTCTTAGATGCTATATTATGGGTACTCTCTATATATTTTTATATATATGTGTGTGTGGATGCACACAGACACAGAGGCTTTTTTCATACAAAAAGCATGAAAGTTGGAGATTCAGCAGGAACCTGGGAATCTCCTATGGCTCCAATGACAAAGCCAACACATTTTGAGAGAGAGTGGTGATTATATCTGAGGTACTCAACACGCTGGGAGGAGCAATCATACAATAATGGCTTTTCATCTGAAATGGCAGATAAGGAAGAAGAGGGTTGCATTCAGATGGTGGCTCTTATTTCCTTATCTGCCCCATAACCTGCTGAATGTTCTGATAGGTAGTGAAATCACAATTATTCTTAATATGCCAGGTTGTTGTTATCAATGAAATAGGGAGCAGCAGTGGTGAAAGGAACGGATGTGGTCTGTATTCCCTCTATAAATTCAAGGTCACTTAATCAATTCCCTTATCAGCCCAATGGCATCCTGCTCTCAGGTAGATCAGCAGCCTCCCTGTTTAGTGTAATTCATTGCTGGGAAGGGGTGTGCTGGACCAGCCAGCTCCAAAGTAAATAACTTAGGACAACAATATTTAATCCTACAGAAACTGATACATGGCTTATCCGCCCCTACTGCTGTGTAATTACTGCAAATCTACCTTTTGATCAAAATGTAGAGGAAAAGAGTAGTTAGGCTGCACAAATCATCATTAAAAAAAGCCTGAACCAATTCAGTGTAGAAAGACCACTCTCATTTTTCAAAAATACCATATACATGCAGACACTTTTCACAAAACCAGCTGCAGCTATGTCAGTTGTAACTGGGCTGCAAAACACTTTTCCTGTCTCTTTTCCTCCTGTTAGTATAATTGAATCTACAGAGAAACCCCCACCCCAAATTCTTAGCCAAGGAGAAAACAAGTCAACAAATACAATATATTATTTAATACAATTTTATAACATTCTATAAATCAAAGTCAGCAATTTGTAAAACATGTGGCTTTATCTCTACATATTCCACAACACTATAAAAGTTTCCTAAGGATCAAGACCAATACAGAGAACTGACTGCCTGCACTTTGGTTTCAAGTGTTTTATTTTGGGTCAGCCTAATTTCAATTTTTATCAGAACATCCACTGCAGATAAAAAATTCTGCACGTCTGTAACAGAGTTTTCTGTCCAGACATAATTTCCTCTTTATCATATACATATCTCAGTTAAGCCCTCCTAGCATAATTCTTTGTCATTACACAAGTAATCTGCTTTTTAGAAGGAATAGGGAAGATTTCAAATGGCATCAGCTGCCTTGGTCTCTCATCATAAACCTGTGAGTTTGTTTCTGTTACACACAGCACACAATATATCCTTGGCTGTGATTTGTGTTCCCTTGGTGCCTCACTTAAAAACAGAGATAAAAATCACAAATAATGAGGAGGAAGATTATCTACTCTGCCTATTGAAACCCTGAGGATTTTGATGACTAGGAGTGAAAGAAATGGAAAGCAAAGACAATACATGAGACACAATTCAAACAGTTGTACTGTTTATGTGTATTTGGGAAAAAAAAAAAAAAAAAAGAAGAACGAAAGAAAAAGAAAATAGAGGAAAAAGCTGGAACATAACTCAGAGAAGACAGAAGGAGCTCCTACTTTTGGCTCCTTTATTCTGAGTTTATATGAACAACTATTAGAATGGTAATCACAGACCAAATACACAGACAGAAGGGTGGGTTTGCTCCTCTGCCAGAGCCACTCTGGTGTTTGCCAGATGTGCAGGAAAGATCCAAATCCATCATGGCACTACAAGGACACAAGGATGTCCTTCTGAGGGACACAACCCCCCCACTTGCTGGCAAAGATCCCTCTTAGGCTTTCACATCAAATGCTGCCTTTGCAGGGGCAAAGACCAGTGGGTTCAACAGCAGAGGGGTTTATCAGCCCAGTGAATGAATGGGACATGGAAAGCACATATTTTGTTCAGTGGCTGGAGCTGCTCCCTAATGCATTGAAGAGGAGTCCATTGAATTCAGGACCATCTGTCAGCACCAACCATGAAGAAAATGTCCTGTGGCTCCCCTCTTTTCACAGGCATCTATGAACAGGTACACCAGCAAAAGAGGAGAGAGGCAGTGAGATGCAAATGAGAGATAATCAGAGGGATTTCAGGAGAACAGACAGACTTTCACAATGTCTAAGCTTAAATAAAGGCAATGCTTCATTCAAGGTGGTTAATTTCATAATTACTGTTGTGAAGACCTGAGCACCTCTCTTGTGACTTTAAGGTGCACAGCATAGTGACACAAGAAGTTACAAAAAGCCTAATGATATTGATGGGGAGTAAATAATTTCCTAGTCTTACTACAATTGATCCATTAGTATTCAAGGAAATTGATATTTTTATTAAAACATATTTTGGAAATCTAATCTGTGGTAAATAACTACACTTAGGTGAAGCATAGAAGGACAGCAGACTGCTAAAAATGGCAGCTCTGTATTTATGGGGTGACATTCTATTTTTGTAGTTTTTCACTTTTTCTTTTCTCTGTTATGATATTTTAGAGTAGTTACTTTAAAAATTAGATTTACACAAAGATAATAGTTCACATTTTGTAATACCATAAATATTGGGATTGCCTGTCTGAAAATAGATTTAGATTGTGACAGTAAGTGGCCCAAATAATACATGGCCAAACAGGTGGGGATTTTTGTTTGGTTTTTTTAAACTGAAATAGACAAATTGCACAAAACATATTGTGATGGAAGAGGATCACAAATAACATAATTTTTTAGTACATCAGAATGACTGACAAAACAACTGCCTGAGCTTTAATCATGTCAAATCCAGAAAAAAAATAGTCAATTAAAAGTATTGCAATAACTCTGAAGTACTGCAGTTGTTCTGTGGTGCACACAACACCAATTATAGGATGATGTTTCTGTCAGTTGCAAACTTTAGAAAAAAAAATAAAAGTATTGAGTTAAACTTAGAGCATGGTACTATGGTTATACCTGTTTCAACAAAGTGTAGTTGGATCCATCAGTGCTAATTTTTCTTATTTCATGATGATCAGCCAGAATTAAGAAAGGTTCCTCATCTAAACCCCGGGAGAAAGAATATATTAGACTAGCTTTTACGTTAATTTATGGAAAATCAGGAATACAATGCTGAAATACAGATGGCTTGAAAAATAAATGTTACATGCTCTGATCAATGTTATGGATGAAAGAAATATTTAAAACATTCAAATGCTCCAAGAAAGATCAATGATGCAGTATAAAAATGAACAAAGCAATCAATTAGTATATCTTCCAATGCAATTTAATTCTTTTGCCTTTGCAATATGGGAACCACACTGTATTTTATCCAAATTTAATGTCAGAGATTAAATGGTAAATATATTTCATTCCATATGTTTTAATTTCAACATTTCCTTTCAATTTAACACTGACTACTAATTATGGTTGCAAACCAAGCACGTTTTGACCATTGCTTTTTGAGATTTCATTAGTCTGAATGATACAGCGAGAAAGAAACAGCAACTCATAAAAACTTCGATTTTTTTTAAGTTTGAACTGAAGCCAGATTTGACTTTGTGTAACCCTGGCTTTCTAGTTTATAAAAAATATTTACTTTCAGATACTCATTCATGACATCACTGAAACATCTCTGACACTGACATACACAATTCTAAAAATATATTTTTAAGGCTGTCTTTATTTTAGCTCTATTGAGAGATGCCTCGACTAAAATATTAAAAAAAAAAAGATCACCAGTGATAATTAAAAATGTATTAAAGTCTTTCTATCTACTGCTCTTGCACTCTAGAATGTAATGTGTTGTCCAGCCTACTCTGCTCCTGTACTGAACACATTTGCATGCTATAACAGAGTTTGCATTTTCTATTATTTTTTCCTGTTCCTCCTTTTCAGATGAGGAAGTTTGATGTACATTCTAATATTCTAAAGGTGATGAAATCTTATCATGACCATGCTATTATCATCTGACTCATAAGCAGAACTAAGTGATGTATTTTAACTTTTCTAATAAAGTTAATTATTCACACTTTCAAAAAACACTGTATCTATTTATTACAAATGAGCTGAGGAAAACACAGACTAAAAATATAACTTATTATTGCATTCAGACGCAGTCACAATCCTATTTTCTATTGAAAAAGTAGCAGATTCAAAGTAACTCTGTTTTTATCTTGCATATAAAGGTACCACAGACCTTGGGGCTAAGTTTTTTTTCCACAAATTATTTGGATACAGCTGTGGATTATAAAAGCATTAAACAGTAATACCTGAAAGGGATTTGCAGCCATTTGGGTTATCAGGCTGTGTTTCATACCCTTCTGCACACAAGCATTTGTAGGTTCCATAGGTATTGATGCATTGCTGGCTACAGGGAAATCCGGACGAGCATTCATCAATATCTACACACGTTTTGCCATCATCCTTCAGGAGGAATCCAGGCCAGCATTTGCACTGGGAAAGAAAGCCAAATACATTCATTTTTAATTCTGTTTATCACCTGTGTGCACTTGCTTCTGAATATGTTAGCATCATAAACTTTTTATGCTTCTCATTTTTTTCAAGTAACATCTTAATTACTTTGTCGCTTGTATGGTTTACAGGAGGCATGTCTACTTTTCTTTTCAAATATTGCTGATGTGATCCTAAGCACCATTTCAAATAAACCCAAACAAAACCCTGTAGAACAAGTAATTATTCTTTCTACTTTAACTGAAGAAAAAGTAAAGCACACCTTTTCAAAAATATAGAAAGGATTTTTTTCTTGAAAATAATGATGGATGGACCATTTGGAGTTCTTAATTTTCACAGTTAAAAACACCATTATACATGTGGTTTTTGGTAAAGATAGACAGTTTTTAACTATTTTCCCTGGAATCATTGATGCCACCTAGCAATCTGTGTAACCAACACAGAAATGTGAATGAGAACTCTGGAGGCCAACTGGGAGCTGGACGTGGACAATTCTTTGGGATCCCTTCTAACTCAGAATATTCTCTGTTTCTCTGACATTTATTTGGGTCTGATGACGATCCTGGCAAGTTTATCACATGCAATGTGAAAGGTGCAAAATACAACTGGGCAGAAGGGTTTTGAAAAAGGGGCATAAATTTTATCTGCAAAAAATTTCCCGTCATGTTCCCTCCTATATTCTCCATTTCTCTCTGCAGAGATCCAGGATGTGCTTTCATCACCACTTCAACAAGGTTTTTGTTGAACCCAACAGCTCCTGAGTCTCTGTCTCAACCCTCACAGTTCCAGGGGGCTGAATACCTGCAGATCTAAGCCTAGCTGCACAGATTTTATTTAGTTCGCAGTGGGCCAATGTTCAGCTGAAAAGATGGAACTTTGGGAGTGCAGTTAGGGTTACTTCAGAGTTAAAATCCTGAAAAGAGTCTTTCTTCTATTTTTAGCTGCTATTTACAGGCTACTGCAGGCTTTTCCTCTCTACTTGTCAAGGCCAAAGAGCAGATTCAAAAAAACATCCTCACATGCAGACAATGAACAGTTTTATTCTGCTACTAAGGTGATTTTATTTTGTTTAAATATTTCTGTAAGAGTCTTAGTCTTGGGAAAAAAAAACAAAAACAAAAACAAACCCAAAAACTGGAGAAAACCACTATTTCTGCTGTTCATTCCTATGTATTATAAAATTTTTCCTCATTGATTTTCAGTGCTCTGTATACACCAGTGTGATTTGTTGTATTTAAAGCACTGAATGATCGTTTCCATAGGTTTAAATCATGTACTGTACCATTTTTTAAATACAATTTGCAATTGTTTGCTTTTTATTGTTTTTCTTTTCAATAAGAAAATTGAAATCTTCTTATTTTGGCACATAAGCAACTTCACTGCAAAGAGGTACCACACAGCACCCACAGTACCAGTGGGGCTTTTTATAATCATGCAGAAGTTAAACACTTAAGAGCTAAAAACTCGCATTATATTAAACCACATTTTGCAATTATTCACCTTGTATCCAACAGGAAGGTCCTGACAATCTTGGGAACAGCCACTGACTTTCTTACTGAGGCATTCATTAATGTGGCAGCTTTTCTCATCAGACCCATCACTGCAATCTTCTTTGTTATCACAAACCTCCCTTTGAGGAATGCACTTGCCATTTTTGCACATAAAAAAAGAGCTGTTACATGACTGCTCTGGAAAACAAAAAAGAACACACAACTTGGTGTCTTCTCTTAGTATTTAGAATTAGTTTTCTCATGCTGTGTGCACACAAAAGAAAAAAGAATGTGTAACAATTGACTATTTATTCTTTATTGATAGCTTTATAATAACTTCTCACTTTTCAGTGTCTTTGAAGGTAATTCCTCTCCTGGAAAAATGGTTGAAGACATCAACTTATTACTCCCTCCTACATATTTTTTTATATAATGGAGAACCCTCTACATAATCTCTGCACAAAACACAGTTCTTTTTTCCAACAGTTAAAAAACATGGGTTCCCCCACTGTGGATGCTGAGGGGTTTAGGAACACAACTGACTGAATTCCATTGCATTCCTTGTCTAATGACCTGCAAATATGTTCTTCCCTGTTTGGCAAAACTTCAATACATCATTTCAGATCCTTCAAATAACAACTGGAACATTTAAATAAGTTCAAGGTAGGTGTGCTGCCTCACCTCACAGCAGATGAGTGTTTTCCATCAAAATTGGAGTAAAGAACCTGGCTACAGTGCAGTTAAATGCTAAGATCTAGACAGAAGAATTGGTCTTTCAAAAAGCCACAGAATAGAACAACAAATGCAGACCAGGACTAATTTCCCTCTCAAAAACCAGTCAGATCTCATCAAACTTATTAATGTAAGCAAAAAATATCAATAAAACTAATAGCATTTGGTCAATAATTTACTAAAAAAATTAAAGCAGTGTTTATTATTTATAGTGGGAGCAACTTTGCATCCCCTTTAAAATGAACTCCTTCTGTGTGATGAATATCTGGAACACAGTAACCATTATAAGAGCAAGATAGAAACTTTAGAAATTACAATATAAATATCATCTTATTTTAGCATCAACAGGAGTTATGCATTAAGGAAGAGTCTGCTGTTTTATTCCATAGGAACTGGTGGCTTGGACTTTCTGAAGTTTTGGATGCTCAGAACACTTTGTCCTTGCAAGACATGAGCAAAATCACTGGAAATTTAAGCTATGAGGTTTTATTTTCTGACTTAGAACCCTAAACCATCGCTCTCAAAAAAAGAAAGGTCATGTGTTATTCAAAAAATTACAAACCTGAACTTCTGCACTTGGTGTTGATAGGGGCTTCATCAGAGTGGTCTGGGCAGTCAAAGTCCCCATCACATTGCCACTGGGAATTCAGCAGGCAGCGCCCATCAGCGCAGGTGAACTCTCCAGGACGACAGCGACGATACCCTACAAAAACAGCAGCCACTCACCTCGTGTTTGCTCTCACAGTTTTAACATAAGATTCTGCATAGTTGAAGCAACAGAAAGAAAATTATTTTTTGCTCCATTTAGAGATGCAGAGTGTTAAGCTCATACGCTAGCAAAGAGAGAAATCAAAATAAAGGAATCTATAATATACAGGTATTTTCTAGCTATTTTCTGTTGTGGTTCTCATTTCTGGAGCAAATTTAAGAGTAAATAACCAATATAGATTGTAATAACACAAAACCAGGCATGACAATCACCAGTTTGTCATTTTGAAGGGATATTTGCTCTGTATTTTCCATAAATATTTTTTATAAAGATTAATGTTTCTGAGTATGGCCCAGATACATTGAACAGACACTCAAAACACACAAGAAACCCTAAATTCATGTGACTGGTGAAAATTAAACATTCACATATGGTTGCAGTTGATATAATTTAAATACAGTGATAATCATGACAGATGTATTTGATTCTTTGATAGAAAAGAAACCATATATGGAGACAAAGACATAAACACATATAATAAAGACAAACTTATTAAACAAGAAATTCTAGGGCATACTTTTAAAATTCTCCTAAATATTATTAGCAACCAACCCTAAGACTCTATGGAAAATAATTTGTCACTATAGCCCCAGATCCAAGCTAATTCCAAGCTGTATTAATTAATGCATAATTTAAAAGTTAGAATTAAAACAATTAAAAAAAAAAAAAAAGAAGAGCTTTCTTTTTCAACAATGCCTTAGAGTAGCTGACCCTGAAGAATGCCTTACAGTTAGCAGTGTGAAATTGTTCTAATTACTCTATTTTTGTTATACTTGCCACATTCCAGGGATTCATCTGATCCATCTCCACAGTCGTCATCGTGATCACAAACAAACTGTTTGGGAATGCAGACTTTGTTATGGCACATGAAAGCATTCTCATCACAAGTGTTGTTGGGAGCTAAGGAAAATACAGCACATAAAAAAAAAAAAAAAAGAAAGAAATTGAGAACAATCAGATAAACAGCCGATTTTCTTACACAAAGATGAAATGAGAAGTGAATTTGAGGGAATTCAATGGAAATAACCATAACTTTTTAGTCAGATGAAAAGCATCACACAATTCAATATCAGAAAAAGCTACTCATCACAAAGAAAGCTACAGAAGTAAAGATAGCTAAAATCTTCTGTAATCCAAGAAAGAAAAGCTTCAGAAGTCGATGCTGTCTATGACTAAACTAAGGTCTGGCTCTGAGGAAAAGAATATTTGGGAGGAAGAGATGTCCTTATATTCCTCTGCTCCTGAACAAATGCTTTTTGAAGTCCACAAATACTCAAAATATATAGAATATACTTACATACCATTTTTATGTATCAATAAAAAAAACCCCTCCAATGAAACTATTACTGAACTCCTGACACTGTTCATGGAAATGTGTCTCAGGTAGACTGGAAGTAGCATTTTATAGGGTCAGAGATGTCAGGATCTGAACAATTAGCCAGAATAAACTGAAGACAAAACTTGCATCTCCCTTCTTGATGCACAACCTCCTTGACATAAGCAGCAGCATTTTCCTCAGGAAGAGCAATAAAACTGCAGAGTGACTGAAGTGCTGATTTTTACCAGTAAACACTGCAAAATGCCTGTGACGTGCCACACATCCTGATCTCCAGCTGGGCTGCCTCGGTGTGTCAGCCTGAGTAAACCTGTGAAAGATCCTCTCCATGTGCTAACACGTGGGTCAGCACTCTTCACCAGCAAAGTGAACATGACAATAACATGAAATAGCATGAGAATGACATTTTTTTGGACATGCCAACCTACCACAGCCCGCTGTGGAGAGCTCGTCGCTTCCGTTGGGACAGTCGCGCTCCCCGTCGCAGAGCCAGTGCTGGGGCACGCAGGCGTGGGAGCCCAGGCAGCTGAAGGTGTCTGCAGCACATGTCACTGAGCCTGGGGACACAAGGCAGGGAGCCCTCAGCACTGAACCATCCCAAATCCCCAGCTGGAATACCTTAACCCATGTTTGTTTGGTGACTGGTAATGATTAAAGGGGTTTGTTTTAAAATCTCAGCAATTTCATTCTGCACATTATGATAAACCTACTGGCTGGGATTGTTTTACAGTCACATTTTCACAGAATCACCAGGCTGGAAGAGACCTTCAAGATCATTGAATCCAACCCAGCCCCAGCACCTCAACTAAACCATGGCACCCAATACAACATCCAGACAGTTTTTGAACACATCCAGAGATGGTGACTCCACCACCTCTCCAGGCAGGCCATTCCAGAACTTTATCACTCTTTCCATAAAAAAAACTTTTTCCTGATATCCAACCTATATTTCCCTTGACACAGCTTGAGACTGTGACCTCTGGTTCTGTCAGTGCTGCCTGGAGAGAGAGACCAACCCCACCTGACTACAGCCACATTTCAGGAAGTTACAGAGTGATAAGGTTACCCCTGAGTCTTCTTTTCTCCAGGCTAAACAACCCCAGCTTTTGACCATCTGCTGTTTCTTCCATTCTTTTTATTTATTCAGTCTCTTAAATTTCCCACACTTCCAGGAGAATAACTTTTCAAACCAGTTTTGGTCAGTAACTTTGGCTGCATGTTTGGACTGGACAAAGGAACTGATCTTGCAAACCACATGATCCCTGCATCACCAAACTCTATGCCAGGAAGCCAAAGGCACTCCAAACTTTTGTTAATCAGTCCCACAGAGAAGAAAACAATGTGCATCAACTACAACAGTAGTGGGAGTAAAAAATGTCAGACAGCTCTGATCCAACTAACTCCACATATTATTTACCTAACTAATCTTGGTTTTTTTGGTTATTTTTAAGACAATATTATACCCTAGGGTTAAACGTTCTCCATTTGGAAGTAAATGTTTGTGCACTCCATCACTTACTCTATTCTCTTAGATAAGTTAAAAATACCTCACTAAAAAGGAGACAGTGCATTTTCTAATAGTTTTAATGAGAATTTAATATAATATTAAAATATTTTTAAATTATTTTCTATCTTACATATTCAAAAGAGGCAACTTTTGCTTGCTTACACTCATTTGCCATTTTTTTTGATATTTCTGGAATTGAACTTCGTGTTAAAAAAATACTGACTTTTCTAAGACTGAAAAATCTGAAGTCATTTTGATCTCTTTTCTCCTTGCAATTCAGATCTGACTACTGTTCCTAAGAAGAAATACAGCCTTAATTCTCACTTCTTCATGCCCAGTGCAGATTTTCCCCTCTTTGTTATGTGCCCTAAATAATTAATATTTTACCATATTAAACAGTATAAGTTCTACCTCCTTGCCTTTCATTTGCTGGCATTTTTATATCTTTGTTTGATTAAGCAACTTCTTTAACAAACCAGATTTTTTCTTTCTACTTAACACTTAGCAGTTATCAACAATATTTTGACTGTGATAACACACTGGAAATATGGAATAAATTATTATGGAATAAATATTCTTTCTTGCATGAACTTTAAGTAAAAGGATTTTTGAAAAGGAACATATGTAAAAGGTAAAAGCTGAAATTTTAAAAAGAAAATACAGAGAATGATGGAACCGATGTATAAATATTACTAAATTGTGACAGCATGACTTGACACAATGTGATTTTCTTTGGAAAAGAATTCACTAACACATTTCCAGTCCATTAAGCCCTAGAATGAATACAAAATTTTCAATTCCTTATGCACATTGAAGAGTTTGGGAATTTGAGAGGATTATTATGCAATATATGCTTATGGTATAGAAAATTTTAGAGGGAATAAAAGAAAGAGCTAGGAAAGAAGAACCCCTAAAACAAAAATACAGTAACTTTAGGGTCTTTGAGCGCTTGGCACTCAAATATGAAACTCAAATGGGGTTTTATGTCAAGGATAGAAACTGGAGAACAGGCTGGCTGTTCTTTTACCCAGCTGGTTTGCCATTCATAACTTTACTGATAATGATGCCTTAAGTTTTAGCTTTCATATTTTTCAGATTCTGTACTGCCTTAGTGTGTGACTCTGAATTTCATGTAATGTGTTAGCAAGTTCTCTTCACAGTTGAGTTAGACAAAACAATCCTTTTCCAGCCTGAGAACCAAGGACACCATTGCAGCTTCAGGCCCAAAAAGCATAAACACCAGAGAATTGAGGAGAGCAAACTGGGAGGATGGGACTTAATCTGAAGCTGTAATTGGACAATTGACCCCAATATGTAAATGGACCAAAACTAATAAAAGTGTGAAAACTTGTGACCTGTCGTCCATCTTGTGTCCATCTTGGGTAGAGCCACAGCCAGGCTCTTGCACTGCCCAAGGTGTATCCTTTGAAGGCCTTTAAATAAATACCTACTTTATTCTTTTAACTCTGTCTAGCCTCTGTTCCAGATCAGCCTCCTTAGGCATCAATAGAATTACACAAATCATACGGTTCCTATAAAAATGAACCGATCTCCTGGTTGGAGGGGGCTGAGGGAGGAGATCCCTCACACCCTTTGGAGATTCTGTCCTTGTTCCCCTCCCAGCCTCTCCTTGGAACACGTGCTCACCCTCATTAAGCATGATCTGACCCAAACCAGAGCTGAAAAGGTCCAACTCACCACAGATGGCATCGCTCTCATCTAAACCATCTCCGCAGTCGTCCTCCCCATCGCAGGTCCACTGCTTGGAGATGCACTTGTTTGCAGAGCAAGCAAACTGATTCCAGGAGCAGGAGGAATCTGGGGATGACACCAGGCCCTGCATTTGTTAGGTTCACCACATCACTGCATTCCCTGCCATTTCAAGCTCAGTTTAGGATTTTTTGCACTGCTCTTTCTCTCCCTCCCTGTTTTCATGTATTAAAACGCTCCAACTCTGTGCAATCTTAATCTTGTTATTCAGCATATCATCAGTTTGTCCAAGAGCTTGCATTCACCAACACATTTTTAAAAATAAACAGTGACACATTCAAAAGACATTGCAATATTTTCAAATATTTTGTAAGTGGGATGAGGATAAGCAGTTTAAAAATCTGAAGCCTGGTTTGCATGCTGATACAACTACAGTGAACTGCTCTTTGTAGCTGATACAACTACAGTGAACTGCTCCATTTGGGTAGAAGGAAAGAGAGGGCACAGTTCAAATTTTCCAACCCAGCTTTCCTCCTGGTATTCCAGAAGTTAACTCCATCTTTAAAAGATATTACTTTACTTTTTTCTCGCAAGAAAAAAATCTGTGCATTTGCTTTATCCCATTTACACTTTTCTATACATTGAAAATAGGAGCTTCTACATTTCAAAATCAGACTGCAAAACTTTCCTAAATCAATGTTATTATTTTTTGTAAAATTCAGGTCTTGCATTTCTCTCAGTCTTCTTTCTTTAAGAATAAAGTTCATTTTGTTGCAATTGATATTGATGACAAGAAATGTTTATATTAACAATAAAATGAATTTTAGGTAATAAAACCTGAATTTAAAGGAGAGCATTGTAACGGGTATCTCAAAACAGGTAAGAGCAATCAATGGGGAAAGAAGCATTGACTTAACCCCCTTCCCTTTTGCCAACAAAAATTAGCTAATTCAGTTTACAGTATTGTACACAAGAGTATAACACCTGGAAATGTAAACACCAAGTTATGCTTGACAAAGGTGGCCAATAAAAAGACTCTGATTGTCACAGTGCACAGCACTTCCTAATTTCAAAGTTATGAGATAAAAATATACAATATAAACTGCAAATCAAATATGGAAGCATGTTAGTGGGAACTGGGTCATGAAGAGAGTAATAAAATAAGTGATAAGTAATAAAATGTTCAGTCATGGTAAGAAGTAAAGGAAAAGAAACAAAAAACTGAAAAAAACCCCCAAATTTCAGGTCTTATTTAAATGGGGAACAGAAAAATTTGATGCTACTTTCTAGTACAATTTCATTACAAAAATAATACATTCAGGTAATCCATACAAACTGAAAAGACCAGCTCTCACTAAGAGTAAAACGAACCTGCTTTGTGCCTCAATTAGGTAAAATTTCAGAATCTGAAATGATCTGAGACAGAACAGACCCTTAACCCACTTCATATTTCATGCTTTATTTTATTTACATCACTTTTGTCATTACTTTAAACAATTATATCTGTATGGCCTCTGATGCAAAGCAATGCCTACTTTAAGGTATTTCCTGCTGGGCTCCAGATACTGATTCAAATTCAGTATATCTGTAAAACTCTTCTAATGAGGAGTTGTGAAGAATTAGTGAAATCGTTAAATATTAAATTAATAGAAAACTCTGTATATAAAGATATCCTTAAGAGAGAAAAAAATAAATTAAAGGGCTTTAATTCTGGCATGAAATAGAATTTAAGGTATTGGCAGCATGAAGTATTAGAGTTGAATCTGAAAACAAAGTATTAAAGACCTGTTTATAGAATCTCTGAGATATAAATGCACACTTCTTTGTTTCCAAAGTGCATTAGTGACTAGAGAAATACAAGTAAGACAAAATGCTCACCACAGTGCAATTCATCTACTCCGTCCTCACAGTCTTTCTGCCCATCACAAAGCCAGGTGGTCAGAATACATCTTCCACTAGGACAACCAAAATAATTTTCTTCACATGTGGGTTTGTTTTGAACTGTGATAAAATAAAGAATGTAATGTAAAATGGTCTCTACTAGTATGATTAGGAGCCTAATACATTTCTGCTAAATTTCTGAATACTGATGGACAAAGTGTTTATGTCTAAAAATGGAAAAAAAATAATTTGTGTTCATAAAAATGAAAAAAAAGAGTGATGGCTAAGAAGTTTAGGGAGCTGAAATAGTTATTTTTTTGTTTTTTTAGAGAAGAATCAGAACACAGCTTCAAACTAAATCAAAAGGCCTAGAGAGGAAAGTAGCTCAGTTTACAAGTTTTGAGGTCAGTCAGGTCAGCATTGCTTGTTGTTTTACACCAGCTGAAGAAATTGCCCTTCTGAACTTTCTGCTGTCATTTACAAGATAATCTAATTGTGGCAGTATTTTTGTCGCTGTGAGAAGCCACAAATCTCATGCATGCACTGACTAACAGAAACTAAACCAGTGATGCTGGAGTCAGAGGTTTAGACTTGGTCAGAAGCTAAAAAGTTCTTCCTTGTCTTTTTAATTTTGTTGAGTCAGAAAGTATTTTAAAATTTGACTTTTATGAATGATTAAGGTGTGAAAGAAAGCATGCCACATGTAGAGTCTCATGATGCAAGCAGAAATATTAGTCTAATAACAGCTTATTTTCAAAATCTTAAGCAAGGTCTTGGGAAAACCCAGGATGGAATTCCAAGCACTGGAGACCACTGAAACTCTCTGCCATGGTTTTCATTATTCCCTCAGTGTATTGGATTTGTTTTCAGCCTCCTCTCTTTTAAAAGGAAAAACAAAGTAAACATTTATGGCTTCTGCAGCTGTATGAATGAAAAAAAAAAAAAAAACCAAAGAAAAAAGTGGAACATCTGTGATGACTTGGTAGATATTAAGGATTCTCTAAGCATAGCTACCCTCCATGAGTATTTTGCTGTAATTTTCTGTAAGAACAATGACACTGAACCAAACTGCTAATGGGAATTGCAATATTCATAACAGAAACAACCCTCAAAAACTTAATGTGCCAGAGCTGGTCAGTTTTGAATGAAATGGCAAAGGAAATCACATGTAGGCTGAGTGGGAATGGTATTGCTTCCAAGTAAAGGGAGGAATGATCCAGGCAATTAGTCACACATTAAAATGATGGAACATTTTGGCACACATTTGGAATTCAGAAAGAAGTAATACAGACAAATGGACAATGGAATAAAATGTACATTAGTGTACTTATGCAACATTAGTTTACTGAAGCTGTAGCACACTGCTTTCAACATTTTTCTTGGCATGGAAAAAAACCACCTTTCTTTGTCTAAAAATACAGCAAATTAAGCTATTTTAACCTTAATGAAGTGTTATATACAATAAATTCTACATCATTAAGAAATAAACTAGAGCATGTAGAGATTAGAATGGCAACTCTAACTTAATATGCATCTATTTTACAGGACTAACAGAAGTTCTTAATGACAGGTTGGGTGACAGTACTGCTGAAGTCCCAGGTTCCTCTGGATCCTGCTAATATTTTTGTCAATAAATTTGGCACAATGAATATGAGAATTATAATAGAAATTTCTGGTGGAACACAACAGGATTGTCACACAGAGAAAGAGAATATTAAATAGAAATAATCAGAATATGTTCACTACTATGCGAAAAATTGATGGTATTGAACAACAAAAAATTACAAGTTTTAATTTTACAAATGAATAAAATTTTTTATTTTAAAAGAAATTATTTTTATTTAACACTAGTTCTTAGAGGAAAGAGAGTTACTGGTCAACAGGAGGTTAACTTCACTTTAGAATGAATAAATTATAAAAACAAATAGAAATAAAAAATGTTTTCATTTTGTACTTAATATTCTCAAACTCAAATGAGGGGCTCTGGATAAGAATGGAGCAAACACATAAATGCCCTCCTTCATTAGGTAAGAATTGAATAATACAAATAATTAATTGTTTAACATTAAATAGAACCCTAGTCCTGTGTGTGGGGCTCAAGTTGTCAAGATCCCTTTCTCCTGGCTGCTATCACAAAAACAATAACCCTGGATTCTACCCTGGCAGCCTATTCCAAGGACCTCCACCAAATAAAAGAGAAAGTAAAACAAGACATCAAGAAAAGAAATACCACCCACTAAAACAGTAGCTAATGAAAGTTCCTGAGTGATTTTGCTGATGCTTGATGAGCTTGACATTTTAATGACTCATGTTTGACTTAAATAAAAATGATAAATGACAGGCCTAACCTGGAGGAAATAGAAAGCTAGACATTACAGTTTGCTTCAGAAAAAAAAAGTCAGTATTCATTGTAATAATTTGCATAATCCTGGGATACAGAAAATAAGGGTGAATAAACTGCATTCAGCATTGTAATAATCTCTATGTTAAATAAATCAGTATTGACCGAATAAACATTTTGCAACACAATGAGAAACACTCTCCCTCCCCAAATAGGACTTTTTTTCTTCGTTTATAAGGTAAATTAATGGTTTGGGTTTGTTGCTTTTTTAATGTTTTTTACAGTTACCTGGGCATTTTAATTCATCTGTATAATCTCCACAGTCATTAGACCCATCACAAATCCATTCTGGCAGTATACAGAGGGAAGTCGAATTACAGCTGATAAATCCTGAAGATTTTATCCCAAGTTTATAGAAGTAAGCACAGTTTGTATTATCTGGAAAGAGACAGAAAATTACCACACACCTAACACAGCCTACGAGCCTCAACGTTTGATTTTCATGTTGGGCTGGAGCAGCCTACGCAGGTGTGGGAATCCCAAGCAGCAACACCCAGGAACGAACTGCTCCATGACAAGGAATAATCAGGGAGCAGCTGCTGGGAGGGAGCAGGAACACAGACTCACTGCAGTTCTTTTCATCCGAGGCATCTGCACAGTCGATGATCTGGTTGCACTGCGCTGATTTCCCGACGCAAAGCCCGTCTGCGCAGCGGAATTCTGCCGGGGCGCACGCCGACTCTGCAACATATGGTTATAAAGGATGTAAATTTGTGTGCTAAACACACTCCTCAGATGCACATCAGACACATGATGATGCTTAAGCCTTCTGCCTTTCAGAATGAGGCATTTAGAACACGCTGTACCTTCCAGCAGACATATGATTTGGAGTTTATTACACCTTATAAGTTGCTAATTTTTTAATTTATTTTTTAGCCTAGAAGTGTCTCTAGGTAATTCAATTCATTTTGAGATAATCAATTGTCCTGGTTTTGCACAACTGCAGATTTCCCCAGGCGGCTGCTATTCATGAAAAAATTGTGATCCCCAAGAGAACTGTTTTTTTCTTGTGGAGAAGTCCCTGTAACATTAACAAGAGGGACTTCTCTCCCCAAGTGAACTGAAGAAAGACTTTTCTAGAAGTGGTAAACTTACTGAAATTTTAGGCTTTGTTTCTTTATACTGCCAGTGAGAAAGAAAAGGTTGTGGGGGGAGGAGAAGTGTTCTGAAGTTTTTGTTCTGATTCTTATTACTCTTTCTTTTAGTTACTGTTAATAAATTTTTCTTTATACCTTTTTAAAGTTTTGAGCCTGCTTTATTTTTCTCCTAATCCTACCTCACAGCAGGAAGTGAGTGCACTGGTGACTGGCCAGCACTGAACCCACCACACTCATTGGTGCGTTGGCCAGGAAATCTCAAAATTGGCAAAATCTCAGATTGGCGAACCAAAATCACTCCATGAAATTGGTGTTTCCACCCAGTTCCAAACTGAAACCACAGCATCATCATTGGAGGGAGGAAGAAGCATTTTCAGGACCATCCATGAATCTCTCAGATTTATTTCTTGTAAAACCAGCTTGGGGTTCTTGCCTCTATGTTTTTCCCTCTACTTATATTTAGATAAATGATTAAAAATAATTTGTTGCCTTCAAAAAATGCTTGTTACTACAGCTATTTAGCTTTTAGTTATAAATCACGTGGAATAATATCCCCGCCAACCTTTCTGAATTGTAACTAAGGATTTGTGTGGTCTGCTTGCTGGTCTTTATGCATTGGCTGTTGCACAGATATAAATATTCATGTTAAAAGATATAAATCAAAAAATAATTCTGATATGAAGAGGAGAGCAATTCTAGTAAGCTTTTCAAAGGACACTGCCACTGCCATGCATCTGAGAAGCAAAGAGCATTTGTTCCTTCAGAGAAGAAGCACATGCAGAGGAGAAATCACCATCTTTCAATCTGTCTGCAGTGAAGTTACCCTCTCATTACTTCACAGAAGTTACAGCACCTGCATTTTATACTTTATACATATAAAACATAAAATATTATATGCATAATGCACATGTATATTTTATATTTTATAGCCAAAATCACTCTCCTTCTAGAAGACTATAGGTGCAAACCAAAATCAGCCTTTGCATCAATCCCATCATATGATTAAACCACATGTTATTTTCCAGCTACTCCTATTTGCATAATGAGTATTTACAAAGCAATATTCCGAAATCACTGTGGAAATAAGATGCCATTTACCTTTGCAGTCAAATTCATCAGAGTTGTCACCACAGTCATTGGCACCATCACAGACTTTGTCACTGGGAACACAGCGGCGATTGGAGCATGGCTTGAAGCCCTTCCGACAGCCTCTGTTTTCTGGAAAGTTAAATACCAGCTCATGATTGGATTGACACCTCATGAAAACAGCCTTACCCTCAATCCAAACAAACATTCCAGAACAATATTTTAATTGGTGATGCATTCCAAGCTACAGGAAAAAAAAAAACTTCAGAAATTGTTCATCTATTATGCAGCGTAACTTGGATTGATATAGGGATAAAGAACAATAAATGAAAACATGATGAGAAAGAATGACCAAAAAATAAGGAAAAGAGTGGCCTAATTCCCAGATTTCATTACCTTGGTACAAAATGCCCATGTACTTTAAATGCATTTGTTTTGACACACTTGTTTGGGGAGAATGTTTGCATGTGGCATCACACATACCAAATTTCGCCTAAACCAAAACAGGAATAAATGGAGAATAAAATAACAACAAAAATTAGTGGAGGTTTCTGGATTTCTAAGCACCAATACCAACAGCATTCTTCTCAAGAACACTATTGAAGAATTTATGAATTTTACATACAATGACATATTTTAAAATTTAGGACTGATTTACTAAAGCCCTAATTATTGCAGAAGTCATAATAATAATGTTCACTGCATTAGTTAATCAAAATAATGAGTCCAGCACTCTGTTCTTTATCTGATTCAGAAAGCAACACACTGTATATGACCTAGTGAATGAAAAGACCTCATTTCTTCCTGTTTTTTTCTCCAATGTGTAGCAAAATATTTAGAACAGTTGACTTAAATGACGTAAGGTGTTCACTGTCACACTGCAAATTAATAGAATGTCCTTCATAAAATTATGTAGCAAATCCATGGAAAGACAGATTGCTGGTTCTCAGAATCACAGAATGGGTGTGAAGGGACCTTAAAAACCATCTCTTTCCACCCCTGCCATGGGACACCTTCCACTGTCCCAGGTTGCTCCAAGCCCTGTTCAAGCTGGCCTTGGACACTTCCAGGGATGGGGCCACCACAGCTGCTCTGGGCAACAAATCTCGTATTTATCAATCTATTTATAAACTCAATAACTAGCATTTGTATATTTTACAGTGCTGTACAATAAGGTATCTTCCATCTTTAAAAAAGCAGTTAGCCATGTTTTTCCTTATTTTTGTTCTAGACAGAAACATGAGAACATTTGAGATTCTTTTTATTAAATATGTCAGTTAATACATGAAGTTTGGAAGAAAAAAGTATTTTCAGGTAATTTTTTCCATGTCATGTCAAATTTTGTTTAATGTGTGTTGACATTTTCTTCCTGGACATCTTGGCCAAGGAGTTGGTGTGATTAAGTAGAAAAGTCAGAGAGGAAGCAATCTAAGCAGCTATAACACCAAAATGACACCAGGAAGGTGAAAGATCTGGAAATACCCACCACAGTAGAAAAGTTTCTCATCAGACTTGTCCTTACAGTGAGCAATGCCATCACAAGTCAGTTGATAATCAATGCATTCACCGTTCCCACATTCAAACTCTGAGTAGATGTTGCAAGTAGAATTTTTACCTAAAAATAAACCACATTAACACGTAATTTTTAAAAGCTTTTACAACTAGTGAAAGTTGAAATGCTGACTGCATTTCAATATTGACCTACATGAATTTTGAAAACCTGAGTACAAAACAGTAAAACACACCATGGCATCAGAATTTAAAAGCTTCTACAAAGAGAACTTGTAAAAGAAAATACATTGACAAATATCCATGAAGGAACATGCAGTGAAACAATTCACAAGCACTCATTCTGATAAGAACTTTGGAACTACTGTGCTCAGCTTCCTTCTACTCACCTATGCTTTCCCAACCCCTAGCTTGACTGATACAGCCTAAACCCCAAGGCTGTATCATTCAAGGCTGTATAATCCCCAGAAAACTTGCTGCTTCCATTTTACTTTTTCCTTTTTTTCACAAAAACTCTCCCCTTCTCATCTAGTTGATGTTTTATCTATTGTTTTAGAAGAGAACCAGGTGCACATTTAAAATTTTTCCTCTTTTACTTAAGAAACAAAAACATTTCACACATTGGACACAACAATTTGGTCATGAACTTCAGGACAGGTCATTCATCTGCTTTGTAAGCATAGTTCTAAGCAAAATATCAAAGTGAAGACAAATAAGAAGCATTTGTCCTACAGTTGTCCTAAAGGACAACTCAAGAAGAAGAACAATGGGGAAATGATATCCAATTTTTATGCTTCTTTCTTGTTTCCATTATAATCACTTCAGCACAAATTCAGGAAGAACCAATGTCTGCTATATGCAATAGCCAAGCAAATATAAACTGAAAGTATTTCTTGATTTGATTGAAACATGAAGAAAAAGTGCTGAAAACAGATTCTGAACAAGGTGAGATCTGGTCTTGAATATGATTTGTTTGATCCTTTACATTTGAAGTATTTTAATCTCTTTTCCCTCCATTTCCTAGCATTGTAAGAATTTATGGAGAATAATTATCAATTACATTTGTAGTTCATCTAGTTCAGCATCTTAGGCTGCAATCTTCAGAAAAAAATGAAAAGAATAAAAATATATATAGTGTAACCTGTCCTCAGTTTGAGTCTAACAGGACACCCTTGTAGAGATTGCTTCAAACTCCATCTTGCAGAAACAAAGAATTTAAACGTCTTTCAAATGGTTTCTTTGATGACAAGTAAGTAGTCAGAGTAGTCATTACCCATATCATCATCTCTCCCTCTTAGAATTTCACTGAAGCTTTGTCTCAAGACTCTTGACTGGCAGTAAGTTTTACAGCCTAATTACACTGTGAAAGGACAGTTAATTCCTTTTCTCAGCTGGAATTGCTAACTTTCAATTTTATTGAGTATCACTTGCAATTCTGTTATGAAGAAAGGAACTTTTGATCTCAGAGCTAAACTGAAGTCTGTCTTGTTTCCATCCTTACTGTACTACCCCATCATTTAATGTCTTCTTTTTTTTTTTCCTGATAGTTGAGATCAACATTTCCTGCAAACACTCTACAGAATAATTTAGAAGATTAAATCTTATTTCATGTTGTAGATGACAATTTAAACATGGTTTTAACTAAGAACAATTTGAAGAGTTGCTATGCATCTGGAAAATATAAATGCCATATAATTATAAAATAAATTGTTAGGCATGTGAATTAATCTGCTGAACCTCACACTTCCACTGCCAATCACTGGTTTGACAACATAGAGAGATAGGTGAGAAAGTGCTTTAATTAAGGTTCAACTTCAGTAGCTTATCCCACATAACCCTAGGGAAGGATACATACAGATACTTCTATCTATCTCAGCAGTAATTGTGATAAATACGTAAAAATCCCATAATTAAGAAACAGCAACCCACTACCATAATAGGAGTTTAAGGAGAGAATGAAAACTTTTTAACCCTCCAAAAGACTTACAAGACAAAAGAGTTAAAAGCCTGGTTTGTGCTGAATAGCCAGATCAATTTTTACAGTATACACAAGAAATAAAATTAATGGCTTGGGCACACTGTCCTATGAAAGCCAAGTGCCTCACAGCACAGAAAAGCATTGTGTCAGCCACCATTACTTACTCACACATCTGTTATCATCTATCAGGACTCTGTCTCCTCTGCACGAGCAGTTCACTCGTCCATCAGGTGTCAGAAGGCACAAATCATGGCAGCCTCCATTCATTTGTGCACAGGGAGATAACTCACCTGGAAGACAAATGACAAGAGATCAACTCTATTTTATTAAATTTGCTTCAGTGGCCAATGTCTTTGAGGGAGCAAAAGTCACCATATCTCAGATACATGGGCAATTGATTCAGGTTTTATCAGTCAGATGAAAATGTCAGCCTCCCTCAGATGCTGGCACGCTAAAGATAAACAAACACCTGGAAAATAATAATTTTAAAAACTTGCAACATTCAAAACTGCAAAAATTTGACAGGAAAGTATTTAACTGCTATCCACTGAGCTCAACACCCATAGCAGAACATTCTGAATAATGATTATTATTTACGTGGTGTCCTGGGTTGTAAGATATGTGTGTATTCTATTTGCCATCTGTTAGAGGTGGGGCAGTTATCTTCTGTTTATTGGGCAGTTTTCTTTATCTCTTCCACAAACCAATCTTCCCTCTGGGAAATACCTTCTCTTAATGGGCCAGTGAGTGTCCCTGCATGGCTGATAAAATTCCATCATCCCATTGGGAGATGCTCCGCCCAGAGGGAGGAGCCAAGCATTCCTACCTGGATATAATCTGACTTTTGGAACACCACAGCAGCCTTTGCTCACTGCATTTCCAGAGGAGCAGCTTTCTTCTCCACTGCATTCCCAGAGGAAAACCAGGCCCATCTACACTACCCTTGGAGCTACAGAGGAAAACTCCACCCTTGTCCAGGATCCCTGCTCCACCAGAACCACAGCTGTTACTGCAGGAGGGCTGCAGCCACCATGGAATGGGACTGCTGCCACCACCCTGACCCACAGGGTGTCAGGTCGTATTATGACTCTCTCAGTGGATTTTTTTGTTTGTTTGTACTATTGCATTTGTATTTTAATTTTCCTAGTAAAGAACTGTTATTCCTATTCCCATATCTTTGCCTAAGAGCCCCTAATTTCAAAATTATAATAATTTGAAGGGAGAGGGTTTACATTTTCCATTTCAAGGAAGGCTCCTGCCTTCCTTAGCAGACACCTTTCTTTTCAAACCAAGACATTTAGGAAAAGGTTACACCCCATGTTTTCTTAATGAAAGAATTTATGAAACACCATATAAACTTTTAACTCAGATAAAACTAAGTAAAATCCCTGAAATGAATGGTAGTGGCATTAAGAAAACTGCTTTGTAGCTTACAGCTGTTGGTGTCGTTGGCAACAGCGATGATTCCCATGGGCTGGTGCGGGATGTCGGAGCGGAGAACTTTGGTGTCTCCTCCCGTGTATTTGCTGGAACGCAGGATGGCTCTCCTCACTCCATCTGACCAGAAGATGTACTCATCATACACAGCCAGGCTGAGGAAGGTGCCTGGGCCAGACTTGACAATGACCTAAAATGCAAAAGTGCAGAAAAGAAACAGGAGAGGAAGCGCTGTCACTGAATGAGAGGATTTTAAAGTGCAAACTGCGACTCCCATCATGTTTAGGCAAAACACTTAATAGTTTTATACCTGCAGCACCTGGGGAAATGAGATAACAGCACTTAAAATGTGTTAAAAGGATGCCACAGGCATCCAAATTTTAGAAAAGCAGGCATCTGCTCCTTAATTAAAAAAATCACAGTTTATCTAAATGTGCCTGTAAAAATACCTACTCAACACTTTACCTGCTTAATAGCTCCAACAGAAGAGAGAAGAGGTTCTTTCAGCATGGCTGAAAGTCTAAAAATTCAGTCTTTAGGAACCAAAGTTTTTTAGTCTTTAGGAACTGAAGAGCTTTAGAATTGAAGAGTGCTCACCACGTCATCACATTAGAAACTTGACCCTAGAGAATAAATGTTTCATGTTTCCCAATTCAGAAAAAAAAAAAAAAATCTCACTGCAGTAATAACTAATTTAAAACCTAGAAGGAAAAATGAATTGAAGGTCACTATATAGTAAGGTTAAAAAAAAAAATTCTAGAAATACAATTAATTTGATCCTAATCCAAACCATGGCTCCTGTAAAATATTTGCATATGTTCTTTCTTTCCATATATCAGAATTAAAAATTTCACATGAACAGTTTTCCTTCTGAAGAATATGATGAATTTATATCAGTTTTTTAGTTGAAAGTTTAATTTTGGCTGAAGAGAATTACTGGAAGGGGGTTAACTTTTCTCTATTAAATAATGGACATAAATAATACTCTTACTATTTTTTTTGAATTGTATTCTAGGTTTCTCTGTGAAAAAATAGTAAGTCATGTATATTTATAAAGTGGGAACAGTTCTCACCCAGGTTATTAAAAAAAAAAAAAAATCCTGTGTTTGTGTGCTACTTATCATAGGGAAATCGGGATAAAACTAGAAAAATAATATCCTTTAACATATCTACTTAGGCCACCATGGTTCTCCATCTGCTTGGTGTGCTTTATCCACTTTCCCAGAGGGAGTTTATAACAACTATGAGATTTCATGGAAATCTCCATGAATCAGCAATCCTTTGTGCTTGTAAGGGGATGCTGTGTGACAGCTCTTCAAAAAATGCTGGAATGAGAATGGTGTAGTAATAGTCAATCCCATATTTAGTTATTAAATAATTCATTGTGGGTGTGTAGGAAGTTTTTCTCTACATATTACAAATGCACCTACTATACAGGACATCCAAATTTCATTTTGTGAAACAAAAGCCCCCAGTTTTGATACTGCAGCTATGCCTTGGAGACTAAGAAAGTGCCCCAGTTCTGCAGGATTCAATACCAAGGGATTCTCCAGGTTTGCTCCCACCTGTGCCAGTTCAGGGTATCTCAACAACCTGCAAACATAAATAATTTTAGTCCTGTGCACAGGAGCATTCCTGTCCATGTTTGAATTCACTCTTACAGACAGAATGTCAAAATTACTTACATTAATCAGATAATTACAACAAATTCTGCTTCACTATGCACATCATGTATTTCTGCATATTTAAAGAGGGTTGGACAGCAAATCATTTTATCCAGGAAAGATTTTTTCCCAGTGATAAATATCCCAAGAGGACAACTTTTCTCTACCCAACATTTTTCCAGAATGAAAAGTATTAAAAGATAAATGGGAATAAATTAATGGCAAAAAATTTCTTCTCTAATTGTGCACATTTCCAGCTGGACACTTTTCATAATACACTCTTAAAAGCTTGCAATATTCATATTCAGACATTTCAGGGGGTAAAAAATTAAAAATCATGTATTTTTCTGAAAGATCTTTATGAAATCTGGCCATGCAGATTTTGCAGCCCCATATTCTTCTCTGTGATAGTGTAAAACAGTCCCAGTTGGAAAAATTTTATTGTTACAACCAGGACTAAAGCACTGTCCTGCTCAACTTTCTTGTGCTGGGGAGCACTGTCCTAATTTATCTCAGATTGTGACAAAAGAATGTAAATTCACTATAGAACTGATCATCACTGTTCAGCCTTGGGAGAGCTGAGATCCAAATACAGTATCACAAAACCAAACGTTTTTTCACTATTGCTCATTGTATTTCATTTCCTGGAGTCTCTGTATTATGTCACAGCCCTATCTAAGGGCATTGGTTTTATTCAAGAAACCAAAATAAAGACTTCATATTTCTATCAGCTTTTGGCCACCTTTACAGCCCTTTGAAATTCTAATTTATGTAACAACACTGACACTGACAGTTGTGCCAATTTTTTATTTCTATTTTTTAAAGTCTGAATTTATACTAAAACTTGCAACAACCCAAGTACAATTTTAAAACTTTAAGGAATCATGAAAAGTCATCCCTACCATCCCTTCCACCGGCAAGAGTGGAAGTCAGACACATCCAGGAGTATATCCCATGTTTTAATTCTAAATGATACCAAACTTCAGTTGTGGAAGTTATTTCAAGCTCTAAGTAACACATGAAAATTTTTCTCTGGCTTCTATGGTTTTTCACAAATACACAGCCAAACCTAAAGCTTGCACTTCTGCTGTAGACTGAAGATATCTGATAAAATCTAATTGAATAAAACAGAAGTTGAACACCAACTGTGGAACTTCTTGAATTGTGTTAATACAGAAATTCAACAGAATAAAAACAAACATCCTAGAAACTGAAAGTTACCATTAATGGCAGGTTGCATTTACATGAAGATTATAATTACCAGAAACACCTCTAAAGCCATATTGATTTTAACAATCACACCTATAGGTCTTCAGAATTTTAACTGAGAACAAAACATTCCACTTGGATGTTAAAAAAAATAACTGTTTACAGGAAGTTAACAATGTTTCTAGTTTTTCACACATAAAATATTACAAAATATTTCACACTGAAGAAGAAAAGGAAAAATAAATCAAAGTAGCTGATGATTTATTAGAAAAATAAGTCCAAAACTTGAAATCAGCTTTATTTGCTGTTGGGTCCATCTCTGTGTTTATAAAAAAAAAAAAATTTAATTGAAACAGAAAGAAGCTAAAACTAGGTGTGGCCATAATATTAAATCCAAGTAAGGGCAGGAGAAAAAATGGAAGAAAATAGGAAATAATAATAATAATAATAAAAAATGCCACTTCTGTTTTTTAAACCAGAAGATCAGACAGAACAGAACAAAAATGTTAAAAATCCAACCCCCAAAAAACTTCGTATCTTCTAAGTAATAAGAAGGAACAATAGTAACAAAAAAATCTTCCAAACTTGAAAGAGTATTCCTGAAACCAAATACTGGTATTAAAATATCAGCTCAACACAAAAATCAATAAACCCTTACAATCCACTTTAAAGAGTCAGTTCAATATTGCTAAATGATTTTCTACTAACTCATTGTACTAGATTATTGTGGTGAGCAGAATGAAGAAAGAAGCTGCTGTCTGAAGGAAATTCATTACATTACCATTAGCCTTTCATGTTCTACTACCCAATTTCTACCCTTGTTAACCTAAATGAAACCAGAGAGCAATGAAGCAGAGATACTGGGGGAAAGGGTAATCTGTCTAAACAATTTTTGACAGGTGGTTGATGACTGAAACACCCCAAAGAATCTGAGATTGTCAGAAGAGCAGAACAATCATTACTTTCATTGATGTCACAGAAATCAAAGATCTCATCCAGCTGGACAGCACATGGGCAAAGTAAAACAAGTGCCCTGGAAATATTATTTTTCATTAGGTTAATAATAGAGTTAACAGGCTGGATTCTGGCATTGCTTGTGTCAGTAAAAATGAAGTAAAAATGATCTACAGTGTGATCAGCCACTTTGCTTAAGTATTGCTAGAGGCCAAGCAGCCTGCTGGGCTTTTCCTTCTGCCATAATGATCCTCATCTAAGTAATGCAGGAAGAGTGAGAACCCAGATCAGTACTTTTGTCAACAGAATCAGCTGATTATCCCACAACAGGTATTGGTCTAACACACCACAGCTCCCAAAAACCCTTCAGAAGAGCATGCTGGACTCAGATCATTGTGTTCAGGAGGGTTTGTTGTTTTTTGGTTTTTTTTTTTGGTTTTTTTCTTTTTTTTTTTTTTTTTTTTTTTTTTTTTTTTTTTTAATGAGAANTTTTTTTTTTTTTTTTTTTTTTTTTACTACAATGAAGAAGAGGTAAAATGTCAGAAAGCCAAACCAAGAGGCAAGGTACTCAGAAAAATTGGAAGTTTCAATGTTCAATCGCTGAGAAAACTCAATGATCCTTTTCCTCTTGCTGCTGCAAAGTGAAAGCCAAAGACCTGATTAAAAAGCAGTATTTTAATAACAGTTTCTGTAACTAAGTGGCATCATGTCCCACTTCATGTCTGTGATGCCTATTTTGTTACACCTTATGCAAAGATGAAGTTAAACTATTTAATCACAACCTTCTAATTACCTTGTACTTAACTAATCACCTTGTGCTTCTGTTTTGTGTTAATAAGCATATAGTCAGAGACTGAAAACTTCAGAATCTATTTGGTTGGTTTGCCAAGTTTTTGATACAGTTATTGCATCTGAATGCATTAGTGAGCTGTGGTTAATTTTTAAAAAAGGAAAACAAAAGGAAAAAGGAAAAGCACATGCCTATCCATGCTGACTGTACTTCAGTTCTGCTCTTACAAGCTTGGCTCTCCTCTTTCATTATGAAAAAATTTCATCTAAAAATAGTGTGGGGAACTTCTGGATACGATTCCAAAAAGCCATATAATTTTCATTTAAGATAAAAAAAAATATTTCAAAGTTCATATATTGCATATTAAGCACTTTTTAAAAGTTAATCGTTATCAAAGGGAGATGATGTGCCCACTCTTGTAAAGCTGGGAATTGAATACAAGCCAGAACATGCCCTTCATTAGTTATATCCTGAACTTTGGGAGGTACAAAATCCCTGAAATGAAGATTTCATGAAATACGAGAAATGTAGCACTAAAGATGTAACAAAACCACAAGCACAGATCTACTGCCTTCAGCACATTCCTAGTAAAAGATCTGCTTGAGCTGCAACTAAAAGAGTTTTCAAGGCCCAAAATACATTATGATGAAAGAATAATGGAGAGCAGTTCAATATCTGAACTATTTCTATAGTTAGAAAATATTAGAAATAAGATTTGAGTAACACTCAAGCATTACACAAAAGAAATTCTGAGCAAACAAAGCATTTCAATAGAGTTAAAAGTCTAATATACAGATAATAATAGGAGAAAATGAGGCAAATACTAATCTTTCTGTAACAATTTCACTTTGAAGATGCTAATGAATGCAAACAAACATACGATGGTATGCACAGAATTTTTGTTTTACTTACATATCTTTGTGATCCATCGTATTCACACCTCTCAATTTTCCCCAAGCTGCCATCTGAAAAGTAAAGTTTCTCTGCCCTGTGATCAATGGTGAGTCCATTTGGTGTCAGAATATCAGTGCTAATGATAACCTGGGCATTTTTGCCTGAGAGGGTGGATCTCATGATGCTTGGAAGCTGCTCATTCCAGTTAGTCCAAAACATTAAGCTGTATTAAAATCAAAATTACAAACAAAACCATAAGATACATTTTATAATTTAATTCTCTACAAAATGAGCAACAGAGAAAAAAATACAAATTCTTTCATAAACAACTCTGAATGGCATCTATAAATAATTGTAACAATTGATAGTGAATAAGAAAATGTAACAGCCTATAAATAAATTATATACATAAGTCATAGCAGTTTTGTAGTTCATTAATTTGTATAGGAGTACAAGTCTTTTCTCTGACAGATCTGTTCAATCCTGATCTTGTCTCTGTAAAAATTTACCATTAGAGAGAGATATAAGCTGTGTAATGATATAAACTTAATTCTGCTAATGTGTGTATTAGTAATATTTAACATTGAAGTGAATCTGCAGCTTCTCCCATGTTAGAGCTGTAATAGAGACACAAGGACTGGTGTGCAGAGAGTTGATAATGGGAAGAAAAGGATCTTAATGTGCTCTACAGGAGGCTCAGTCAGCCCCTTGTTGCTGTTAGCAAGGACAGAAAATGTTATGGACCAGGCTGCTGATGGTCATGGACTGACAGAACCTGCCCTTCTTCTCATTGCAATCTCCATCAGAGCTTTGGGGTTTATTGGTGGTACCTTGGGAATTGTATTTTACTGTGCAGCATAAATTCTTGATTTGCATTAACAGGACATGAAGTCACACATGGAAATATGCTCCACTATTCATGCAGCATTGTACATTCAGCTAACACAAGTTAAAAATAGAATTTAATATGGCATAAATGTTCCCCAACTTCCCAAAAGACAGAGACAGTTACAAGAAGCAGAAAAAGCAGGTTGCCTTTCTCCGAGAATTAACAGAGAAAATTTAAAGTACCTCAAATATGTAAGACACTGAAGTAAAAATAAAAATCCTCTCACTAACACATTTTTGAGAGTGGCGGGAAGGAACTAAGTTAGACTTCTTTGCAGGATTTTGTCCATTGTTACAGACTTTTATACAGCACTGATTTCTGTAATAAACACATGGGCCTCTATTTTGCACACAAAAAACTCAGACTTCTTTTTATAAGTGCTTAAATTAATTTTGGAATTTTTTTTAAACTTAAGCAGTAAGAATGATGATGCCTTGTGAAGGCTGCCCTAGAACAGAGGCTAGATGGAGTTAAAGAATAAAGTGGATATTTATTAAAAGGCCTCAATGGATCCACCTTGGGCAGTACCCAAGGTACCAAGAGCCCAGCCAGGGCTACACCCAAGATGAACCACAATGGACAACTGGTCACAGGGTCTCTCCCTTTTGTAAGTTCTACTCCATTTGTATACTGGAGTTAATTGTCCAATTATAGCTTTAGGTTATGAAGCTCAGAACTAGACACTAAAGCAGTTAAGAATCTGAAACATATAAAAGCTAAAATCTGAGGCATCTGTGACACGTCTGAGAAAATGAGCACTCAATAATTTGCATTTAGCTCACTCTTAAGAAAAGCAGCTTGTTTTTTTTTTTTACATTTCATGAAAATGCAATGATTATTTGATCTGAAGCATAAGAACATACAAAATATTGAATCTTACTTCTGCAACTTCTTTGTAAGTGCCAGACAACAAAAGATACAAACAATAAAACGTTAACATTTGCCTCCTAAACGGAGAAATCTAATCAACCTTTGTAGGGTTCAGCAATATTGGCTGACTAAAAGAAAGAAGTGTTGCTTGACACCAAGCAAGAATTAGGATTTGCAGGAGAGCTGTAACACCTACTTTTGGCATTCATCCAGGGCCAGCACGTGGGGGTGGTCGTCCTCAGCCATGGTGATGACGGCCTCGCGGTTGAAGGCCCCGCGGCGCCGCTGGTCCACGCTGTGCCTGGTGATGGAGGACGTGGTGGAGCTGGTCCAGTACAGAGTGTCCCAAGCTCTGTGATAAGCCAGGCCCTCCACTGATCCAACATCTGCAAGATACCGTGACAGACAGAGCAAATCAAACTCCCGCTAGCGGGTTGGTTGTGTTTGTCCTCAGAGCTGATCCTGCAGACTCACAGGGTTCAGTTGTTTCAGCTTGTTATTATAATTTCTTCCCTTTATTTTTATAGTAATCAAAATCTTATAATTTTCATAAATTTAAATTAAAAAAAAAACATAGAGAACAAGACCACTGTTAATAACACTTTAATATATTTATCAATTCTAACAATCATTAAACTGGTATTACTAGTTCAGTTTCCCCAGATAACACTTTAGAAATAACAAACATTTATTGAAGACAATAATTATTTTATCTCATCTTCAAATATAATTTAAACCAGGTCTTGGCATTTTTTCAATAGTTACTTGTATTATTTAGTACCATCTCTCAATGTATTTTGTAGCACTGACACGCTATACTAATAGGGATCAAAGTACCCTGTTGTTAACAACTGTATTGGCTTTTGTTAAACACCTGAAAATTACTGAGAAAATACCAACTCTGAAGGTCTCAGCATCAATATATAATTTTAATAAGCCATGACATCACACTCATTCATTCAAAACAAAAAACTGTAAGCTAGGGGAAAAAAAGATATTAATAAGCAGCTAAAACATATATTTAATGCCCTGAAAAGATAAATTTTATTTAATCTCAATATATAAAAGTGACAGACTGTGAGAAATAGGAATAATTATTTTCTAGCACTATTTGTGAATTACTAGAGAAATATGTATGTTGATAACTTCACTTATTGTTTTACTAGAAACAAATATTTTTAGACCAGAAGGTTCATGCAGCTTATTAATGAGCTACAGAAGGCAAAAATCTAGAAATATCATTAGTATTATATTATGTTGGATATTACAATTTACATTCAGTTTGCTGAAAGATGTAATTTTTACTATGCAGTTCATATACACAGAACAAAAAGTCACAACTGTTTGACTTTTTGGCTGATCACTTTGAAAGAGCAAATACTGAATCAAAATTTCAAAGCACATAAATCAAAACTAGGAGGCCAATAATGATGTATCAGCTTTTTGTATTTTTCTTTTAAAACCATTTGGCCATCTTCTGATGTCGCATTTTGTGATATATCTGTGGAGAAGTAACAATGACTTGCATTCAAGAAGAAACAACAGAAAAAATAAATGAGATGACCCTCCTTAAAGGGAGTTGGATATGAGTAAAAAATAGTTTGCTACTTATGAAACAGAATTTATGAAACAAACCCCATGTACCTTCAGCTCACCTACAAGTAACTCAAAATATTGAAATATAGTGAAGGTTTTAGAAATCACAAACTGAAATTCAAAGATAATCAGTTCTCTCAAATATCATACAGAGATTTCCATTAAATTTATACACTGAGTTCAAATTCAAAACTACATACAATTCCCTAAACTAAAACAAATGTTCTTAGATATATGATTTAACTACTAGGTTTTGCTGTGTGGAATCACAACTTGGTCTCAATAGTCCTCATGGGTTCCTTCAACTCGGATATTCTGTGATTCTATTAAAAAATGACAGCGATATTGACATTTTCTGACCAATTCTACACTGTATTTGTAATGAACAAACCATCAAATCCTTTATTACTCTTCATTTTTAGGATGACAGAAAAAAAAAAAAAAAAAAGATAATTTTCCTGGTGTAACCTCTTGAATTTCTATCAATTTTAGCTTTGTTTCCTGTCTGAATCTGTCAAGAAATGTGAGAGCAAACTGATTACAGAACATAGTCCAAAACTTTTCTGTAGCAGACAAAAAATAATGATGTTCTTCCTGTCACAGTGAGATGTGATCAACTAAAACACAACTACAGGGATGAAAGAGCTCTTCAATACCAGATTTCTTGTTTTATGAGTAATTTCTGTACTAAAGTGGAAAACTCAATTTTCCCACAGGTATCAGAAAGCGAAGTTCCCCCTTCTTATATCATACTGCAGTTCCATGTTTAGGCCTGTGAATGATGACAGAAGAAGGTTTCCTTTCAAGTTACTGTTTATAAAACTGTAATTTCTAAATTTTTAGACAACAACTACATGGAAGGTTATGGCATGTATGGAGACAAGCAAACATTTAGCACACAGGTGAAAAATATGTTAATAAATTATCTAAAATAATGCAGTTTTGCAAAAAAAACCTTTGCCATACAATTTTTTTCATACACTATTGAAATAGAAAAAGTAAAAAAATATGCTCTTACAAAAAAAAAAGAATCAGAGGAATTCAATTGCTACAAGACAAGAAAAAAAAAAAAATTGAAAAGAAAACTAACTGCTACAAACACACACCAAGTGCATTTTCTTAACTCCACCAAAAGCATTCATTCTGAAAGATTTGCACCAGGCACACTCTTTTATTTGCTAATAAACTTTTAGTTTTATAATGTTCTGTACTTATGGAATTGACAACTCAACCAATATAGAAGTGACTCATTTAATAGCTTTAGAAATCTATAAATAAGGTGGTTTTAAAGTCAAGAGCAGAAGATTTAGAAAGTGATGCAACTCTTAGATAAATTCTTACAATGGATAACACAAGTAACTTTGTTCTTGCTAGCATGTGATGTGAGCTGGATGTGCCAGCAGTGCACTTGTTTGCTAATTTATATGCTTCTAGATTAAATTTGGTTTTTTTGTTACAAGGACAGTTACCAAGGACAGGTTTATCCTAGAAATGGTTCTCTAGACTTCAGGTTACTCCTTAAAACATTTCAGCAACTTTACATTTCTAAAGACAGGATACTGGAGAAGATTCCTAAGCAGTGTTATATCAGTACTGATTTGCATGGATATTATTTTATATTTACTTATTTCATACTCCTTTAAAGAATTTTCTAGAGCATCTTTTTCCTTAAATTTAATTTATTATTATATACTCAGCTACTAGAAAATACATCAGAAATACGTATTCATCCTCTTTGGTGCTACAGTTGGGGGATTTAGTCCCAAGGCTGAAAATTAGCAATTTGTTTACTCTAAGCTTCATATTTCTGCAGCATCATGTAATATTCTGAATTGGTAATGCATAAAGAAACTGGAAATGAAAAGAATCCCATTTGTTTCACTGACATATTGAATTAAAACACTGATGGCATTAGATGCCTACAGCACTGATTAAATTTATTCTAGCCATGAAGCAACAGTTTATGATTTTCACATGAATAGCATACTTAAATGAAAAGAACATTAATACAATATGATATTAATATACAAATACTCACATTATTCACCTGCCACTGACGTTCTGAATTAAATCAGTAATGGGGTGTATAACTGATTAAATATCTACACAAGAGAATGCAACAGCCTATGATTTACAAAGGCAATGCCAGAGTGATCACATCATTACGTTGCCAAATGCTATCTATCACTTTTACTGAAGTTAACGAAGATGGATTGCATCCTACAGATGAGATGCAGCCTATAAATACTGCCATGCTGATCTTCATCTGACTTTCCTGGGGAACAGACAAGCAACAAATCAATAACTGAAGAACTCAGAATATGCTCCCTTATTAATGCAACCAGAAAATAAAAATACTAAAGGGAAAATTTTAAATTATCCAATAATAGTTGAGTTTGGTTATACATACACACACACACACTCTCTCACACACTTGTTCTCCATTTCCTCGATTTTTACCTCTTACTTCTGTTTTGAAACCATCTAGAAAGTTTACAGTCAAAACTTTTCCAGCTGCACCACTTCAATTACCTTGTTCCTTTAATTTCCTATTTCAACCAACTCCTTTTCTTTAACAATGACATAAAGCAAGAACAACTGTCAACGTCATCATTTTTTAACTCTCAAAAGCTATCAAAGTAATAAAATTGAGCATAAACAACACTTTGCTATCAGAACATTGGCCATGGCTTTAACAATCAGTATCCATTCTCTGGCTCAGTTTTGCAATTTCCCTTTCAGGATTCAGCCTGTGGATTGTTCCAGCAGGCTGGTCACAGGAGGGGGCTGTGGTTTCTGTCAGTCTCTTTGTGCAGGATTATGGTGACAGGTAACAGGTGGTCACCGTTTGGTCTGGGGTGAAAGCAAAGCCTCATGAGCAACAAGGCACCTGAAGGAAAGTGTTTATTCTCACATTTCTCACTGACTGCACAATCAGAAATTTACATAGTTCCCACCCTCACTTTGCCTCTCGAGTGCCAGAAAGCCTTTTGCTAAACAATAGTTCTAAGACAAAAGAAATGTTTTCCTAATTACAGGAGCTCACATTATTTTTTTTATGCATTACATGTGCACTCTAAAAAAACCCAAAAATTCTTCACCCTTACCACCTTTAGATCAATATCACAACTATCCTAA
The DNA here is from genome assembly GCA_013397555.1 of Urocynchramus pylzowi. Lineage (NCBI taxonomy): Eukaryota > Metazoa > Chordata > Aves > Passeriformes > Fringillidae > Urocynchramus > Urocynchramus pylzowi. The sequence goes on along the minus strand of VZRH01000650.1, from coordinate 39,729 downwards.
TAAGCTTTCTAATAATCACACACTTTTATTGTTGCTGTTGAAAAAGAGCTATTTGAGGCATTAATGACAGAATAGCCTAGGAGAGGCTCATGATCTAATAATATTTGCTAGATCACATTACCCTTTAGAAAAAAAAACCCAATAAAATTAAGGGATGTTCCTCTGCAGCTTTTCCCTGACAATTCACCAAACACAGTTTTACATTTTATGCAACAAAATCACATCTGCTGATGGAAAAAAATAGCAAATGTGTACATCAATATAAATTTGAGGGCAATGTTTAAAGTTGAATAAGTCACAAACATTGTTAATTCTTCATTCTTCACAACAAGCTGAAGTGCAATAGGCAGGAACACCTTTAAATGCAATAGGCAGGAACACCTTTCCTCAGTAATGAGGCTGGGAATGCTTAGGATATACCAAACTAAAAGCTCAGTGTGAGTCAGCTCGCATGAATATATTTCAGTGCTTCACACCAGGAACACCTAAACTAAGCATGAAAAGTGCAGGAATACACATTTCTAAAATAAAAGCTAAAAATATTTAATATAAAATTAGTAAACTTCATCTACCCATAACAGCAACTCATAGATTTTACCCACTGATCTTACTCTAGTGGATGATATCCCTGCCCTGGCAGTGTCTTGGAACAAGATGATCTTAAAGGTCCCTTCCAACCAAAACACTCTGTGATTGTCTGATTCTCTAATATGCAGCAACATAGATTAAAATATTACATTGACAAACCAGACATTTTGTTTTCCTCTAACGATGTTGGCATTGCAATAATAAATATTATGTTTTACTATTTAAATATCCTAGATTTAACAACAGCCTCCCACTTTCTCTTCTTTAAAAAGTGAAAATTCAGTGGACCTCTATTCCAACACACAGAGTTATCATTAATCCCATTCATTTATGAAATGAAAAATGGCAATATTCAAGTATTTGTTTTTAACAGATTAAAAAGTTCTTTTCTGGAGCAGAAAGCTCCAAAACTAAAGGGCTCTCATACAATGTACAAAATGTAATGTTCTGTAAGAGAAATGGGAACATAAATACCTTTTTGACAGTTAAATTGGACCCATTTAGTTGGGAAGAATAGCAGCACACATTGGAACATCTTTAAAAGATTCAGACTGTGAAAAGGCTTAAAATACATCACAGGATCTGACACTTTACGTTAGCAGTGAAAAGATTTTTGCGTTCCTTGGGCATGAGTGCCTCAGGTTCAAAACAGGAGCATTTTTTTCACAAAACATTTCCTTTTTGTGCTGTGAAAGACACTACACTGGCAAAATGTCTCAGTGCCATTGTTTACACAGGCAGGAGAAGAAACAGCTCATTGAGTGTATCTCATCTTAATACTTTTTCCCTCTTTCTCTTTTCATTTTTTTGTTTTTCCTTGCCTCCACCTTTTTTCTGTAATTTTGAACTTGCTCATTGGTCTTCTGTCTACTGTTTTACCACTGTATAAACCTGTTGGAACACTGCACTGCTTTTCTAGATACACTGAGGTAGGCTTTGGTTAGTGAATATATTACTTCAAACTTTTCCCTATGATACATAAATAAATAAATAAAACCACTAATGAACTAGAAACTGAAACTTTAACTTCTAAAAAGGCTGCTTGGTATAAACATAAGCTTTGAAAAAACTTAGATCAGTCAAAAGATCATTTATGGGAAATCAGAGGCAAGAACAAGTTTCTAAAAAGTGGGAATAAGAAAGACTAACCTGATAAAGTTACTTAGAAAAAAAGAAAAAAGAAGGAGAAAGCCACTGCTGATTGACCGAGAGTTTAGAGACATGAAAGAATCCCTTCAAAAAAACCCCTATATTGCACCAATAATGAAAATGTTAGGGCATGGCACTGTGCACATCCTAGACTGGTTTATTGTTGTTGTTGTCATTGTTTCTTCCTGCTGAAGACAGGACCCCGCCAGGTACAGGAATCTTGGGGAGTTCTGAATCTGTTTTTAGTGAACCGGAACAAGTTAGATAAAGTTGTTTATACGCTGTAAATCTACTTTCCCTGAGCCGAAAACGTGTTAGCTAATGGGTTGTTTATGAGTTGCAAATCTGTTCAGTGAGGTGAAAATTTGTCAGATAATGGCTTGTTTATGAATTCTAAATCAATATTCAGTGAGTCGGAACTATGTAAGATAATAGCTTGAGTATGGGTTGTAAATCTGTTTTCAGTGAACTGGAAACATGCTAGATAATGGGTTGTTTCTGGGTAGTAAATCTGTTCTCAGTGAGCTAAAAACGTGTTAGATAATGGGTTGCTCGTGAGTTGTAAATCTGTTTTTAGTGAGCTGGAAACCTGTTTTACAAAGAGTCTTAAGCGTTTTTAGTGTGCAGAAAAGTTCACAGATCTATTAGATTTGAATGGCACATCTGATTTCAGGGAGGGAGAGATCCATCTGATAAAAGAAACTTTATGAGCAGATTTACATTCAGGGAATGAAAAATCTGGGACAACAGTGTCTTGGATATATCATACCCTATTTTCTCTGTTAAAGTCAATCACTGAGTAAAGGTTTGTACTATTTGTAGTCTTCAACTTAATGAAGCAGAAAAGGAGTGTAGAACTGATATAACCACACTAGCTATTTCCAATGTGGTTTTGAATCTCTTCTTAACAAAGAAAAACTTCCTACAGATGCATTCTAATAATTTTTGAGGAAAAATAGCAAAAGTCAATATCAAATACACAATTTTTCAATACTTTAATGAAACATTATTACTAAAATCTCTCAGCAGGATTCCATTTAATAATTTCTAGATCACAAATTCTTAACATGGAAATAAGAAAATTTTATAATTTTTTATCTTCCAGTGAATGGAATTACTGGTATCAACCAATCTTACCACTGCTTTTCTCCTTATAGGTGGAGGTTGAACAAATACCTCCACTATATCAAGCAGCTGCATGAACTGTCTGCTGTTTACAGTGAGAGAAAAATCACATGCAGACTGTGAGATGGAAGGCTACAAAAATACCAGCTGAAAAAGAATGACACAACATAAACTGAAGGGGTTTAAAACACATGAAAGAGAGCAATAAACATATTTATGTATATTATACCCCTTCTCACTTACAAAGACGCACTTCTACAGAAGTATTTCTACAAAATGACATAGGTCACATGTACATCCAAAGCATGTACAGGGAAGGCTTTTAAAAGGATACAAAATTTCATCTGACATTCAATTATTCAGAGTGCTGACTCTGCTAATGAAAAATGAAATCTGGCATATTAGGCTACAAGTAGAAACACTTCCTAACAATTTCTTAAAACTATAATTCCCAGCTATGCTTTATGGAATGTCTTTAGCTCTTGTAGAGCAATCTATTATAAAGTAATGAGGAATACTTTATTGTTCTTTTAAAAACCAATTTCTATCTGCATTAGTGCTTCACCAGTATTTATTTCTCCTCTTTGTCTGTTTTAAATGTTGAAAATTCCATTGGCTTTTCATATCATACTCTTAATCTCTTCTTACAAAACAAGAGTTAAAACTGTGCTTCCATGTCATCACTGCACATTTCTGTCTCTCGTGCAGCTAAGCTCAACTCTGAATCCCTGGGTGCTTTTCTGGGAGTAGTGGGAACATCCTGACAACATTGCTTAGTTTTATCTTTGAGATATCTTCAATATCTCAACACAGATGTCATAAATTTCTCTAAGATATCCACAGGAATAAGGAAATCAGCAGAAAAAAACATAAACACCTTGTATCATATAAAATCTATAAAATCACGGAATGGTTTCTCCACATCTTAAGGAACAAATGCTACATAGCACATAGGACATTTTGGAAAACAATTACTGAAATTGCAGCCTTCAAAAAAAAAAAAAAAAACCAAAAAAACAGACAGCAGACAGTACTGAAAAAGGATAAGAGAACAAACAAATAAAGTACCTGCATCTGATAAGTGACTACAGATGAATGTGTTTTGTTGCATATTTTAGAAAAAAACTAAGCAGAATAGAAATGAAAGAGAGCAGAAGTTTTTACAATTAACTCTTTAGTCATACAGATTGATTCATGGATGTTTAGCATTAAGGATGTATTCCTTATGTATTCACATTCAGATTTTCCTCAAATTCAGATTTTCCCATGACAAACCTGGCACCTCCCTACATACACCTCATATTACAGTTGTGTCAGACTTGGTTGATAAACAAATTATTGCCAGATATTGAGATTTTATTGAAACCTCAGATATAAAATATGATTTGTCTAATCCTGAAGACTTTGGTGAAGATGCTGGCAGAAATTTCTTTATAATAGTGCCAAGCTTCAAGTTTCAAAGGCTAGAAACAGGTCACATTTAATGAAATTTCTCCTACTGTGGTGAATGAAGGCATAGTGAACATGAGGAGTGAATAAGTACATTGCCAAGTAAGCCTCTATTAAAACCAAACAGTTCTGTATGTTGGAATTTGCCTCTGATTATCAACAAGCACAAATTCCTTTCTTGGGCTTCACTTCAAGAAGGATGAACCAACTGAACACTCTGCCCAAGGTCTTAATATTTTATACTGGGAAATTCCTACAATGGAGACTTCACCCTCACTAGAAAAATGAGCAACCAAAAGGTTTCATTTCCAAGCAATGCACAGTGAGGTTTTGTTTCAACAGTAAGCTCCTAAAATCACAGTAATACAAATTAAGCATTGCCACCATTACTTCTGTTTTCCAGTAATATGCTTCACACCTCATAAGCCCATTTTAAATCAAATTATTTTGAAGTGGTTAATGTTTAATTATATCTTACAGGGATAAAATACAATAATTAATTATGGCAAAATTTCATTGACTGTTTTACTCTATAAGGCAAGTGATCACCAACTTTTCAATCAAAAAAGTTTGAAATGAAACAGGCATTTTTGGAAATATGTTTTTTTTTTTTTTTTTTAACTTACTTTCAATTAGCACTTTTCTGCCAGCCCAGTTGTCTTTAATAACTTGGATGTTTCCATAGTGGGCATCACTGAAGAATATGCGATTGGTGCCCCTTCCCTTCAGGCTGTAGTCGAAGGCCAGCGCTATCACATTTTTGAAGTACTCTGGGTTTTCATAGGGCCTCACTGGAGAATTCAGGTTGGTCTCATCTGAAAGGTGGATGCTTTTTAATATTGTCCTTCCTGAGTAGAGCAGGTAACCCTCGTGCCTGAGGCAGCTGATCCCATCCTCTGCCAGGTACCCGTGAGCGCAGGCACAAGTTCTCCGCGCATTGCCGCGGTAAAGGCAGAGCTGGTGGCATCCGCCGTTGTTCTTGGCACAGACGTTGGTACCTGGGAAAAAGCATAATAAATCCTGCCTGTTATAAATAAAAAATATACTTAGTTAACTTAAATAGAAATTAATTTTTATGTGCTCTAGGAACTCTCCTCTTAAAAATTATTTGGGCTATGTTCACAAGGAAAACAAAAGGCCAAAAGAGCAAATAATGAAACTTTAACCATACTGAAAGATAACTTTAAAGAACACAATTAATGAGCAAATATAATTAATGAGGAAATACAGTTAATGTCCTTTTTAATTCACAACAGCACATATTTAATGAATAGAAGAAGATAAAATGGGTTATTCCTCCAAAATCAGCTGAAGACTTAGAAAATGTTTCAAGTCCTTTGAGCTTTAATTTTTTTTTTTGAAACTCCTGTTACTGGCAAAAAAGTCAAATTTAGCTACCATCAGAACTGCTTTAAGGTATTTTCTACCAAGTTAAATATGCATGTATTGCCTGGTAAAAACCTGTGTGAATCCAGTTTCCTGTTTTTAATGAAGACATTTCCCAACATTTTGTTCTAATTTAATTCAAAACCTGACTTCAAAAACTTACTCTCTGACAATTGCACACCATTAAGGAATCACTGTCAAATTAGTAACTACATTTGTCGCAAGTAATATTTAAAATAACAGTAATCATCAATAATTGGGAGCTATTTGTCTTTTTTATTTTGGACTATCTACGAATTACTATTATAGGTAGTTGAGATAATTCATTTTCTGTTTCTGACAGCCCTTTCCACCTAACAACTCAGCTTTTTTAGTATAGTAATTTTCCCATTTCTGAAAGTTTTCCACATAATGAAGGTGAATAAAACATTTTAATAGAATGTTTTGAGGTACAAAACTGTAATTGTTGGGAAGATGTAGTGTCTGAAAGTAGTGTTGATTGAATTCTTTAACTGATACATTTCAAGCTGAAAATCCTTTTAAGAAAAAATCATGGCAAATGAAAGGTAACTTGATCTTTATAGCAGAAATATTTCATTTTGTTCTCCTAGGAAAAATTACATGAGCTAGTCCTCTGGAGTTATGTAAAACATGTGGAGATTCAGCTATACACATTTGTACATTCCGTTTGCTTAAAAGATTCTTAAAGGTTTTATTAGGCTAGAAAAGTTAATATCTGTTTGGAAGGATGAGAAGTCAAGAAGAAAAAAAGAAAATATCTGAAATAGATCCTCAAGCTTCTAAAATCTTTTGGAAAACTTCAATGCTTTGATGGGTCACCAGCTGTAAACATCTTTAAAAATGGCCAGTTCTGAAGCTGGGGTAGTCAAGGCATGTCCTTGCACACCTGTAAAATTGCACTGAAGGATGGGAATCTTTGCAAGTCCCACTGCAGGATGGATTCATCAGAAAGGGTAAAACAGTTGTTTGAAAAAAAAGCATTAATCACAGTCAGCCTAGCTCATTGGGTTGTAGGGGCTTTTGTTTGTTTGTTTGTTTCGGGGGTTGTTTTAATAACAAAAGTCAGGAAACTATTTAATTACATTGTTTTTTCTAACACTTGACTACTTCTAGTTCAATAAACTTAAAAAATAGATATATAATAGTGTGAGAGAGAAAAACATTCCAAAAAATTTTTCACCTGTTTTTTTCCCTTTTGTCCTTCTGGCTCACTGACATCCCCTCCCAATGACATTAACCATTTGTACCCTAGTAAAATTTGAAAAATGTATTAAAAAATCATTCAGTTATGTTTTTCAAACTAACATCAGTAGATTTTCAGCCTCAGTAACCATTTCTCCTGTTCCTTATGTGATCAAGTCTATAAATCCATCAGAAAAAATTACAGATAAAGAAGCATTGTTTTATCCTACCATTCCGTTTTCCTAATTCTATAATATAAAGCCCTTCCAAACCAGAGGACATTAACAATTTCTAGCCTAGTTAAAAGAAATGGATTTTGGTGTGGATTTATTTTTATCCACAAAACATGATGCTATGAAATTGCATGCAGAAATCCATAGAAAAATTATTATGCATATATGTTTGCAAATTATTTTTTCTCAAAAATATTTAAAATATTTTAAAAATAGTTTAATTAATTCATAAATATGTTTCAAAATGCAGATTTATTTAACATGTCATATTTAATGCAGTTATTTTGGAGAAATTTATGTAAAATAAACAATCTTTGGATATATAATGCTGTGAATAAAGAAGTTTTGAGTGCTACCAACACTAGAAATATATTTGTATTAAAAACTTTATATGCAATGGTGTTAACATTATTTTTTTCCTCTCTTTTTCAACATATTTCTAGAAAATTTTGTCTGGATTACCCAGTCACAGTTTTTTCTGAGGAAACCATCATCATTTTTGGTAGACATGTAACCAATTTTCCCTAGTAAAACAAGTTTTTCAGAGTCTCGTCAAAACCAGAATTTTAGAAGTAAAAAGACAGTTAAATAGCAAGATTATTCTTAGTCAGGTAGTGGAGAATAAAGTTTAACCATCAGTACCATAAATCACAGAGAGTCTATAATAACTTTTGTCTCTTGAGTTTGCGAAACTAATTGAATATAAAGGAAATCTGATTATTTACAAGGTCTCTTTCCACAGAAGGGACAATAAAAAAAAAAAAAAAGAGTCTCAAACCAACTAATGTCAGCACATAAATATTGAGACACAGAGGATGGGAATTTCTAATAAGAAAAAAATCTGGTTTGCTTTCCAATAGAAGTCTGAAACTCCTGAAATTACTGCATTTTTAAAGTACAGGTCAAGGTCTTTCAATCCTAAGAGTTCAAGGTCTCTCAATCCTAAAACTGTCTTTTGAGTAAAACAAAACAGAAACCATCAAACCTGGAATGATAGGAAGTGTTTTGGTTTAGACTTTCTCTTTGAAACACACAGAAGAATTTTTGTAGGATTTGTACTATATGTTTTCTTAAGTACATTAATTTTAGTTAAAAAAAAAATACTTCAAGAGTAAAAAGCGATAAAAACATTGATTACTTAATTTTTGGTATGCTTTAATATACAGAAAATGTAGCAGGTGATATTAAAACAATCAATAGCATCCTTAAGAAGAGCCAACCTTTCTCTCGTGCTCTATTAAAGACTTTCACTTCCTTCAGGTTTATTCCAAGGCCAGTCCTCATGGTCACAGCATCCGTGGCCTCATTCTTGTGGCCTCTTCTAATAGAGCCATTTGCATGTGCTCTGCCAAAAAAGTTGAAGATGTCTCATCAACAATCCTCAACTAATTCACACCAAACAAATGACTGAAGAGCAGTGGAGAGTTCACATTACAGGAGGTGGAGAAGCCAGTTCTCATCTACGGCACTGAGGCACTTTTCATCTCTCAGAACTCCCTCTCCTCGCAAACTGCGCGGGATTCCGCAATCCCGCCTGCGCCCTTGCTACGGAACGGCTAATCCTACAAAGGTGAGGCACCTGGCACCGAAACAGCGTTTTGAGATTTAAAATACTTATGAAAAATAAATTACCTGTCAGACCAGTAGATGTAAGCTCCGAACACAGCAACTGAAAACATATCCACATTGCTCCCTGACAGCACAATCTCCCGACTCCCTCCACTCTCAAGGTCAATTCTTTCTATCTTGTCGGTACGAGCATCACACCAATACAATTTATTTTCCTAAAGATTAATTTCAAAGGAAACGTCAACAGGCTTGTCCAAATATTTAATTAAGAGTTATTAAGATTACATCAAGATGGAACACCAGCTGGCTTTAATGAAATATAACAAATACTGAAGGTTTTAAGGTATGCTGGAAGACAGAAGAACCAACCTCATAATCGATGGAAATCCCGTTAGGCCATGCAATCCCCAGGCTCACAAGGACGACCTTCTCAGAGCCATCCAAGTGTGCTCTGCCTATGCAAGGGCTCTGTCCCCACTCTGTCCAAAATAAATACCTAGAATGTTGTAGAAATCACCAATTAAAATTGCAATCAAAATGCACTATTACAACTACATGGATACCAAAGATATATGATGCTTATGTCTCTAAAAAGTCTTAAGAGGTTAAATGTACCATAATACTTGTTTATTGGAGATTTTGTTAAGAAATCGTTTTCAAATTATATATATGAAGAAATTCTTAAAACTGTATTCCATGAGTCCATATGCAATTCTATTCCTCAAAGAATTCAGCTTTGTGCTTGGAAACAAAAAAAAGCTAGTTAAAAAATAAAAATAAATTCTAGAACAGAGGCTCTTGCATCTAATCACTAACAAATGCCGGGATAATACAAGGGATACCTAATTTAAAAATGTTTTAGATATGAAGTAGTGAGAAACACTGTGGGAAATGGTAGAGAAATGAGACCTTATTTAAGAAGAAAATATTTTTCAAATTCTGCCAAATGCTTCATGGGAACAATCTGAATCTTACTTATCTAATCTCATGTTCCTGTATACTCACTGCCACAGTTGCATCATTAATTTGGGACAAGGTGCTTTGTCAAACTTATACTTTGATAAATGTCTGTTGCTTCAGGTATAGCAAAATGAGGCAAAAAAATTTACATAGAGCACTTCCTTTATGAATAGTAACCTATGGAACAGCTTTGTGGGAATACCAATGTGTCTACAAATATAAATGTATGTATGTATATCTGTGTTTCAATATATTATAAACACACAAATTAACATATATTCTCAGGAAGAACTAGCTAATATACAATTGAGGCCTAAAAAATTACTAATTGCCTAAAGAGAAGGATTTTCATAGCAAATATTCATAGAACACTAAAACTTTTTTTAGTAATGTGCTGTATATAAATTGAACAGAACACACAAAACCATTCTCCAATGCTTTCCTCTGTGTGGAATGTATGTGTTAGTCAGTTTTTAAAGACTTCAGAATCTTCTGGGCATTACTCAGTAATATAACAGTTCTCCCCTGTGTCTGGTGACATCATTAATCTGCAGTTAAGCAGCTGTATTTGGCTTGATGACTACAGATATGTGAAATAATGAGGGATAATAATGTGATAAGGGTGAAAAAAAAATGAATCCTATAATTTGCTCATCAAGTTCAGCTTCTGAAACAACCCACTTTGGCTCTCATTGTAGAGCTTTCTGGCTCCAGGAAAAATGAATCTGTTCTCATAGCTCTTGATATAACAAACAATACCATTTATACTAATGACAAAACTCATGCAGACTAGGAAACGGAACAGCAACATAAGTTAGATTAAAAATATGTTGAGGAATGCCAAAATAAGCAATATTAATCAGCTGGATTTTAACAATGATTACATAAGGTTAATGTAATTTTACCCAGATCATTAACAGCACCTCTAAACAGAACTGAAATTGCTTTCAGACATCTGGTCAGAGGTCAGAGAGTTATTTGAGACTTTCTTAATACAGGATATGAACTAAATGTTGACAACAGGAAAACAGACATTCAATATACTCAATCACTCCTTAAAGCAACCCATAATTAGCAGATTAAATGAATCTAAAATCCTCCCAAAAAAATCAAACACCTGCCAAAAAATATTCTATGAATAAATATACCTGATGGGGGATAAAGACACCCTTTTGTAGGGCTACATGTTCCTCACTTTTTCCTCAGTGACAATAAATAATGTCACCAACCAGCTGAATGCTGCCTGCTTCCCATCTTGGCATAACTGGCAGATTCAACAAGCTCTAATAACTGCTATTTTCTTCCCTATTCTTACAGCTGTCAACTTCAGCTTCCAGACAAATGCAGAACGTGAAGTCAGGGCAAGGGGAGGGAAGAACACCTTTGAAAGTTTTACCTCGAAAAGGGGAAGAGATTTAACAATAATGCAAAGGGCAAAAAAGCTTTAATCTTTGCACAGAAAGGCAGCCCTGTACTTCCCTGGGAAAATGCTGCTGTGCTTCTCCTGGAGGAACTGAGTGAAGACATCTCAGGTTATCCCAATATTATAAAACAAATGAAGATTTCCTTCCTTTGTAGAAGATACATCGTTCTACCAGACACATACAACAGTAATCTGTGGTCCTCTAATTCTTAAAAATCCTAAACAACCCCCATGCCATGGGCAGAGACACCTTCCACTAGGCCAGGTTACTCAGAGCCCTGTCCAGCCTGGCCTTGAACAACTCCAGGGATGGGGATTCCACAAGGAATTCTGGAGGTGGAAGGGGATGGTACATTCCCTATTTCTATCAATGCTGCAGGGTAGTCCCTGCCCTCAAAGATCAGCTGGGTGAATACAGATGTCACTTTTGCCAACCCTTACTCTCCGATCCACAGCCTTCATCTCATGTGACTTTCAGCTAAGCCAGTCACTCTGCCTGGTTGTTGCACTGGGATGTTACACCATCCTGGAGTTTATAACTACCAGGGATTACACTGTGATTTCACCATGGAGTCCCTCATCAGCTGACATGGCTTCCTTGGATTTGCTGGGCACTTCAGACCGATGCATGCCTCCAAGCAACGCCCAACCTTCAGGTGAAACGTTTTCCTTCGAAAACCAAACCCATTTTGCAGAGAACTTGCAGAGTGTTATGAATACAGAGAGCAAGGCAAAAAGCTCTGTGTACATTAGGAATAACATGTTACCCTTTCTCTGGGTGTACCGCGATAGAGCGTGGCTGGTCCAGCCCCTGGGAGATCACCACATAGCGGAACGAGCCGTTCAGCCGCGCCACCTCGATCAGGTTGAAGCCATGGTCCGTCCAGTAGATGTTACCTGGAGAAAAAATACCCTGAAGTCACTGCAGGAAGGAAAGGCTACTTGAAAATTACTACTTAAACAGACTACTTCTGTTTAAGTCAGAACCAGAAACTAACTGCTATATTTTCATTTGCATCGGCGTTATATTTGTAATTTATAGTTCTAGCCAGCCTTTTTAAAGCATAAACTGGTATTGAAACGGTTCACCTAGGAAACACCATCCTATATATATTATATTATTATAATTATATACATACATATACATATACATATATATATATATATACATATATATATATATATATATATATAAGTAATTTCCAGACATTTACAATACTGGAAATTAGAGCTGAAATGAATCAAAGTTATTTAACCTTGGGCTGAAGAAGCAAGCCTGTACTCTCAGAAATGATGACACGTGTTGCAGTAAGGTAGAAAAATCATAGTGAAAGGCTTCCTAAAATCAAGCCTGCTCTCCTGGAATCAGTGGCTGGCCTTGTGAAAGCTAGCATTTTGCAAGTTCCCATGTGAAAGTAATTCTGTTGCAAGCAATTTGTTTGTATAACAATTTATTCCTGGATAAAAACCAGCTTGCACCTGTATAAACTGTTTTTTCACCATTAGACAGAAAAATGAAAACTGTCTTTCACAAACAACTTCCCTGCAAGTACACACAGAGAGTTTGAGTGACCAATCAATACAGAATAACAACTTGTTACTAACCAATAAAAGTAATTGGCAAGAAAAATACTGACCAGTTGGAGTCCCACATGAGGTCTGTAAAACTTTATAAAAAGGAGTTTTGTGAATAAAGAAGAGCCTTTTTCCACCATAAAGAAAATGGAGTCCTGTGTGATTTATTCCCACAGACACATCCTGGAGCAGGCTCAGACCTACCTGCTATCCAGTCCACTGCAATGCCTTCAACTCGCCCCAGACCATTTGTGACTATGTCTTCTTTCCAGGTTTGGTCTCGCTTAGCTCTGCTGATCTTGTTGAAACCCATGTCTGTCCAATAGATTGTATCATTTCCTATAAAACATGTGCCAGTGGTTCTCAGATTAATTTACCTTCTTCAGTCCAAGTTTCTGCATTAGCAATTGTAAATACTACTATTTATAGCTTTAACATGTATTAAATATCAAAATTATCAGCTTTAATTCCTCATTCCTTTGCCTTTTCTTAAATTTTGTTTAAAATAATTCTATCAGAATTCTAGGTTGTTTAGTACAGCACATAAAGCACAATAGGGCTATGACAGGGAGCTACTACCTCTGTTAAAAATCACAATAAATATGCTGTCTTTACCTTTCCTCTAATGGAATAAATGCCTCAAAACCATACTATTTTGTTTGTCACCATTCCAAAATATTTAGGAGTCTGAAAAGCTACAGCGTAAAACTGCTTATACAGTCTTTTCCTTCAGTAATCAGACACATTGAATTTTAACAGTGTAAGGAAAAGAAATAACTGGGGAAATAAAAAAGTGACATTTGAGAGTGATATGCTGACAAAAGAATAAAAGAATATATTCCATCCACAAGTCAATTTTTATTTTAAATGTCCTGACAAGCATCCACTAACTTTTTGTCTGGTGTTTCAAGACATCTCAGCTGTTCTTCCAGCCTTTCTGCTGCAGTGATGGTCCATAAAGTGGAAAAAAGAGACAATTTGACCATTTAAACTCAACAGCCAGATGAAGAATTTGAAGTGGCTCAAGCACAGACACCAACTTCCCTCTGTGCCACATAATAACCTCAAAAAAGAGGTGGGGCAAACAAAGAGAGAACGTCCCTCGAGCAGAATTGTCTCTATTTTCACTGACAGGGTTCTGTAAATAAGCTGCAACCAACATCCTGCTTGCAAAGTAATGAGCTGATGACCTCCTGAGTGAGATGTTTTGCAGAGAGATATTAAATAATATTTGTTCCTTCATTATTTTTTTTTGTACTTTGTAAATCTGCTTTTAATTCCATAATAGTGAGTGTAATTATGGAATATATATTTCTATATGCAGCATAGAAATGTTACCTATATAAATATAAATATTTCATATCTACATATATACACATGTATCTATATGTATGTATGTGTGTCTATTTGTGTAGATTGATAGATATATTTATAAAATAAGGTAGTTATTTGTGACCAAACAATATTGGTCTGCTCAAGAATCTTACCCCACCACCAATTAAACAAATGACAATTCTGACTTCAAGTAGTCAAAACAAATATGAGAGTCATGCATTTTGGTACTTATTTGCTAATTAGAATTTAGTTAGAATATCAAAGCACAGGGAGAAAAAAGGTGTATGAATCTTCTAGCGAGTTCATCTCTGCAAAGACATTGTCATTAGACTTTTAATTATGATATGCTGTACTACTAGCATATGTAAATATATTTTATTCACTTTGCATATCTAAGTTACCCAGATAACAGCAAAATCTGGGAATCCTTCTCAATTAAGAGTGAAATGAAAGCACCACTCACTAAATGGAAAACAAAAAAAAAAAAAAACAATATGAAATCTGACACTACCTCCACTTGCTTTCTGAGTCATATTTGATATATGTAGGTTTTAGAAATGAATTTATACAATTGAATTTAAGGTACCAAAATGAGAAAAACAGATGTTTTTGAAGCTGAAATGCAGTTGAAAGCTGTAACCTTTTTATAACACTCTATCCCCTTGTGATTTCACTGCTGCACACCACTTACACTTATCTTTGCCATGCATTTGTCACTGCCAATTCTATTCATGTTCCCTCTGCTGTGACTTCATCAAGCCAAGTTGGAGAATCTCACTTAATTTCATCCAGCCTCAAACTTCATTTTTCCAAAAAGTCAAAAATCACATTCTTCCAAAATATTAATTTGATATTTATTAGCTAAATCCACATAAACCTCTTTAAAAAGTAGGAGCTAGCATATCTTACGAGTAAGATAAAAAAATCCCAAACCAAAAAACATAACATGCAAAATAGCCAATAGAACCAATAAAAGTCAATAAAATATTGTTGCTTTAAATTGAAAAAGTCAAAATTAAGTCTTCGATGTTAGATGTAAAAATTTAGTAAAATTTTCCATAATTTAAATTTTTTTTAAAAATTAAAAAATCCCTAGGAAACCTGATTGTATTGCCTTGGTAGTCTCTGCAGTGAATATGTGTGGTCACCACTTCTCTGTCCTGTCTCTTTCCAGGAATAGATTAAATCTCTGTAACAGTGTCCTTCCCATCTCAGCTGTGTGCTCAAAGGCACTGGCTTTTAAGTGATTTTTATGTCTCTGGAGACTATATCTGAACTATACCCATGATGTGAGAAAAGCTCTGAACATCAGCTGCCACTGATTTGAAAACAACATATAAAACTATGAGGGTGCTGTAAAATGTTGAGAGAACTCGAAATTTTGCTAGGCAGAGATGCAAGAGCATCAGTGAAGAAGCAGGTCAAAAAAAAGTAAAGATCTAATGAATTTAACTTCCAACCTGATAGAAAAAGTTTAGTGATATTTGTGTGATGAAGTAGTCCAACAGAGTCAACAGAAATAGGTCTGATTTCAATACCAAGGCAAATGTTAACATACGATTAAGAAAAAAATTATGATGAATTCAATGATGAATTCCCAGGCAGAATCTATGTCAAAATAAAAAAAAAATAATAAAAT
>VZRH01000650.1:0-24051 GCA_013397555.1 Urocynchramus pylzowi | reverse complement strand
AAAATAATAAAATTAAAAAAAAAAAAAAAAGAGTATGACAAAATAATTGTCTGTTGCAAGAAAGTAATGTCTGTATTTATATAACATAGGTAACTTAAGATTTTATTTCTAGACTGCCAGTTTGTAAACTTGATGGGTAACAAAATGAGTCTTAAAGGAAGGCTGAACAGTTAAAAATACAAAGACAGGATATTTTTCAGGTCACTACTTGGTCACAGATTATTTATTTTCCAAAAACTAATCAAAGAAAAAGATATTCAAACACCACTGGGTGATGTATTCAATCACTTTTAGAATCTGATGTGCAATTTTTTCCCACCTTTTTTCACATTCTTGCAAAGCTGAAACCTCCTAATTTCATAGGAGGTCTGTGAGGCTGTGTAAATTAAAAACTATTTCTGTATATACAGTGGAAGGGTATGTGGTTTACTCCAGGTGGAAATGCCTGCTCTTCAGGCTGCCAGAGCTCCTTCTAGAAGGAGGAGACAGATCCAGACTTTGCTTGTGTCCTGCAGGAATGTGGCTGAGCTGGGCTGGACAGGGAGAAAATCACCCCACTCAGCTGTCAAAGCCACCTGCTGGGTGCAACACCACCCAGGACTAAGAAAATTCCATGGAAAAAGTGTCATAGCAGGAACAAGCCTTTTTACACTTTCTGTAAAATCACCAGTTTCCTACTCACGTTCTCAGTGATGACTCTGCCAGAAGAGAGCAGCTGCTGCTGCCAGAACAACTGGCATGTGCACAGTATTTCCTATTTACTGTAAATAATAAGCTCTACCTATAAAGGTAGAGCTTAACTCTGCAACACGATCCATTTCCAGTTCCATTAAACACGGGTGTAATTTCTTAGAAGGTTTGAAAACAAGGGGTTATTTCATTTATGAGAAGAATTTACAATTTTAACCATACATACAACAAATTATACATTATATTTACCTGCATGGAAGTCTATGCCCACAGCAAATGAAGCTCCAGATATAGGCATTAAAGCATCCATTTTATCATTTGGATCAAGAGGAATTCCTCTAATTCCCTCATGAACAGAGTACATGAGAAATGACTCAATACCTAAGGGAAAGATAAAGCAGCCAGTGAAAGCAAAGAGGAAGCTTTCCAAATAACCAAGGTTAGAGGAGCTAACATACATTAGACATAATTTTCCACTAATGCTCCACAGTTTTTCAGAGTGACAACTTTAGCTCTTTGAAAAGATATCCATGAGTCACTATAATGCATTTCTAATTAAATTACAAATGTGATCCTATTAAGAGAAGGGAATCACTGTCCATGTCAAACACCACCATATAATCAGGTAATTAGCAGAAATGAAAATTAGAATTTAAGAAAAAATTTGGTTCAAATTATGAGAAATTTAAGAATATTTTCAGTGCACATCTGCACTTTCTGAACATATTTAACAAGACATAATTTTAAAGAACTTGTGGAAAACAGGAAAGTAAATTGGCTTTTGAGGTACAGGTTTCATCTCACTTCAGTTATGTACATTTTCTTTGCAGAGAGAGAGAGAGAATTACATAGTTTTAGTGATGCATTTTAAATGGCTACTTTTCTGTTAGATTAATCAAATTCCAAATGCAACTATTTCTGTTAAGTAGGAATAAATTCTACTGTGTAGACTTCTTCTTACATAGTAATTTTTCAGGAATTACTTAGTCTTAATTAATAGTTATAAATAATATTGAATTTATAAAACTGTAAGACACCTTGACCATAAGGTTGTTTTTCATTATTCAGGCAAAGAGTAAGACTTTGGCTGTGAGCTATGTTCTGACTTCTGCCAACTTAAAAAAAGAAAAAGATTTAACGAAAAATATCGGTATTCTTTTATATTATAATCAATACAATAGGATGGGATACCCAACCATTCAGATACTTGTAGCCTGTAATTTAAAGATAAATTACATGACCTTGAACAAATATTTATGAATGATGGTTCATATGGTCTGCTTGACTGTCTACATAAAAAAAAAAAAAAAAAAAATTAACAAAGAAATTTATTTATTCAAAAAATTTAATNGTCTACAAAAAAAAAAAAAAAAAAAAAAAAGAGTTACCACAGAAATTTATTTATTCAAATAATTTAATGAAAAGCTAAATTTAATTCTGTCCTAACAAACATTTCTCTGTGACTGCTGCAATCAAGCATATTAAGTATAGTTATTTAACTAAAAATGACTGAATTAAGTTTATTTACTCATTGCAATGTTTTCCTAGAACTTAAGTTGGTTGAAATAAATGCTGAAAGCCATTTTACCTTTGCAGGCCATGCGGTTTTTTTGGAGGTTGTAGCCTACTGTGCACACACAAGTTCTGGTGGTTTCTGATGTTGGCAAACAAAGCTGGGAGCATCCCCCGTTGTTCAACTGACAGGAATTGCTGCCTATGACATGACAGGAGAAGAGACAAGAGAAACCAAAACTGGAGCAATGCAACCCTGGCTAAAAGGTGTTATTGTCAATATATTATTATTATTATTATTTCCAGTCTTTGTTCAGATAACCTATTCGAAAAATTGAGATATGCATAAAATATTTCATCCATTCATATACCTTTCCATGCTTCACTCATGCATTCACTTCTGCATATTCATGCAGAATTTCAATCCCACATTTTCCCTCAGAACATAAATAA
This sequence comes from Urocynchramus pylzowi, assembly GCA_013397555.1. NCBI lineage: Eukaryota > Metazoa > Chordata > Aves > Passeriformes > Fringillidae > Urocynchramus > Urocynchramus pylzowi. The sequence continues at coordinate 21,396 of VZRH01000650.1, read as the reverse complement.
TTCTGTTTTCTGAAAAATCTGCCTATTTTAAAGCATATGAAAAACCTGTACATTCTATGTTGAGTAATGATGAAATCTCACTGACATTAGTGTATCTTAATCTAGACCATGAAAAAATCATTGATTATGTCCTATTAATTTATCAAATGTTACATTAGCCTTGTTGTCTTCATGAACAAGCCATTTTTTAGTATATTTAAGACATACTCCAAAGTGATCTCACAAATCCATGCTCATAACTGCCTATTACAATATTTAAGTAATAGAAAATGTATTTTAATAAGATTTATGATATACATAATACACAGTAAACTAAACACATCTCAGAAATTTGAAGCTTCACGAAGAAAAAGTTAAATTCACTAAGATACTCAAGGAAATAATTGGTTACAAGTTATTATTTTCTTCACATTGGGAGAACAACATGGGAAAAAATACTGTGCACTCTAAAAATTGGTTTAACATCCTTCAAATGTGACTTACCTTGCTGTGCTGCCTTATCATAGACTTTCATATGAACAACACCTGCAGTTTTGTTTCGCAGGACAGTTGGGTTTCTTCCATCTTTTTTATTACAGGTGCCAATCTGAGCCAAGTTCTGGTCTGCCCACCAAAGCTTTTTATCTGTAAAATTTAGTTTTAGAAATTAGGAGGATCACTATCAAACTATGTGGTTGAGACCTAAGGTGGGAAAAAGCTTTTGAGGTTAATTCTGAGAGCGGTTTTAAGGGAAATTGCCTAAAGAGGTTGTAGAGAAAATCTGAAGAAATTGTGTTATTAAGATTCTGCAGACATAAAAGCAGTTTTCATCAGTTTTACTTTTGCTGAGACAACTGCTGATTTAAGGCTACCTGCATAGAAAAATGCCTAATTTTTCATATATATGTGGAAATTCCAGTGTTACTCTAGGGAAGAAATTCATTTTCACAAGCAAACAAAATTGCTTGAAATATTAAACTAGGTCTTTTATTTAAAAAAAAGTTACAATCAGTTACTAAGAAATCCTGAAAAAACTGAAAAGCAGGCACTGCCTCCCAAAGTTTCAGAATTATAATTTTAACTGCTTTGATTTCAAGCTAAAACTTCAGTGAACTAATGGCTGAAGACTATATCCAATCTTCTGATTATCCCTGTCATGAGTCCTCACTCCTTGAGTCCACTCAGATGAATGATGAGATGGGCTCAGGGCTCTTCATTTCAGACAGATAATTACTGTAGAGGAACCAAAAGTAAAACCTTGAATTGAAAACCTTTAAACTTCAGGAACACTGCCTTCCCAACAAATATTGTGTACTAACTTCACTTTTAGTTAATTCTCTTTTCCGTTAAAAGAATTTTTGCCTACACTAAAGTTTTAATATTTAAATAACACATTTATAGAGCCACAGAGTTGAGTGATTTGTGATAGAAAGTGCAGATCTAAAAAATAATTTCTAAAAATAATGTGGTAACTGTAAAAAGTTCAGCACAAAATAAAATACCTAGGAAAAATCCAAAACATACTCTCCACAAGTATATGATAAGACCAGAATCTTTGTAATGAAAAATATTCTAAATATGAAGAGTTGGAGAAACAAATGGAACTCTCAATTAAAAATTGAATAAAATTTAAAGAAAACCTATAATTTTATGCATTGACTAGTCAGTCTAAAATTGACTGATTCAAAACAATCATAATGAAATAATGATCAATTAACAATGATGATCAATTAATAATCCTTAGAACAAGAAGTGCCTGTGCTCAATTTTGATTATGTCAATTACAACAAAAAGGCACATGAAAGCTAAAAATGGGAAGGTGACTGTGTGCTATAATCCATATATGAAATATTGGGAATTGGAATTGGTTTATTTCCTGTTAGATAACGACTCACAATCAGAAAGGTTAGGTGAACTTTTTCAATGAAATATTTGTATGTGAGGAAGAGTTTTTGTTCTTCACATCCTCTTTGTGACCACAAATCAGAAAAGGCCATTACATAATTTTGGTTAATTTAATTAAATTAACCAAATTAAATAATGACTCATGTTTTGTGCATAGTAACATGAACTTACTGCATTACACATCCAAACCCGTTTATAAAAAAATGAGTTGTTTTGTAAGAGTGGGGTACAGGAAGAAAGCAAATTACACATGGTTTTGGTGTTTTCATCCTTTATTTCAAGTAATCAAACTGTTTTAGTAATTTCTTTAGTATTTTGTGCAAAACCTCAACTTTGGCTATGGCTTCAACAACCTCCCAAAGCTGTCCTTGACTGACCTGCCTGTCTCCTTAGGAAAAGCAAAGAAACAAAAACTCCAAATAACCAAATTGCCATATTGTTTTACCAAGAGATGAACACATGGCATGTACCATAATTCTACGTTAAATTTGGACTGTTTCTCTCTGCATTATTGACATTCTGTCAGTAGACATCAACTCATCTATGATGTCCAGTATTCAGGATTAACTAATTATTTCTATATTAATTTTAAAATATAGTAGATGATTTTACAAAAAAACCCACTTCAGCGTAAAGACAACTTGCTTTCACACACAAGGGAAGGAAAAAAATGCTGTTTTGGACCTTTGAACATCAAACTAGTGATTCATTTGCTTGATTATGCTAACAAGGATGTTGCTCGATCGCTAATTACAATCTTGTTGCTGCAACTGGGTTATAATATATATTAAAATTGTTGTATTTATCCATTCTGTTGGGTAATTAGCATTAAGCACAGCAACATATTGGGAAACAGCAACTTCAGATGCCAAAAATTGCTACCCTAGCTTTGTGGACAGTCCTTTGGAGATTTCAAGTAGCACTCTGAATGCAAATTTTGATGGGCCATTAGTTTTCATTAATGGTGGTTTGAGTATTTATGGAAGACAACTATGTACTGCACTTAGAACCGGGCAAATTGCCTAGATATATTTCATATATTAATGCTAACGTAATGAATGGTGTTACGGCAATTAGAAGACTGATGACTTGGAAAATTAAGGTGTGTGTGTGTGTTTGAAGTCCCCTGATCTGAGCAGCCCCTTTCACTTTGCAAACAGATCCAGCAAAGTCACAGCATCTGAGCTACTAAGAAAGCATTCTGGTGTTAGTTTTGAAACTTTATTTAGAATAAAACAAAAATCAAATAACCAATATATCATCTAAAGCACAATGAAAGTAAACGGGAGCATGAATATATTTTGGTAATATTAACCTACATTTTCTGTCTAAAATGAAATACTATAATTGTTACTTTCTGTTTTGATGGCTTGATAATACAACTTGATGGCTATATTTATATACAGTTTTTGTTCAAAAGACGCTCTTCTAATATCTGCATGCCCATTGAAAAGCTATTATGTATATTTGATTTTGTTGTATTGCTGATTGCATTTTTTTTAATATGAACCTCAACAGAAATAGCAATTACACATAAAATCATTCACTATGTGGAGTTACTCTATTTTACACTAAAAAATACCAAATGCACAACAAATTATATCCTCATTATACAATCTACATTATATTCCTACTTTGTAGAGACATGAGCTGAATGTTGTGGTTTTGTGTAAATTGTATTTCTGCGAGGACCTGATACAAAATCCAACCAAATGCCTCCACCAAAACTGCTGACAGAAACCTTCAGCATGCCTTTCTTCTCAGCTACAGACTTACAGTGACTAATCAATACTTTTCTAGTTTCTCATTCAGAGTCATTTGTCATTCAAGAAACAACACACCAGTTTGGAAACACGTCAGATATTGCTGCAAGCTCCTCTGCAACTCAGATTGTGTGAAATAATGGCTCTGCTCACCAATCCAGAAATGCAGCTCTCACATCCAAGGAAAATTTCTAACCAATTTCAATAAGAGTCAAAGAACCATTTTCACTAAGTAACTTGGAAGGCAGGAAATGAGTCTTTATGCAGAATTCCAAATATATCTTTATCATTTGATCCCACTCAAAAACACTGGCTACCAGGAAAATGGCTAAAATCAGATATTGAATGGTAGATTAAATTCAAACCTTAAGACAAATATAGAAAGTATTTTATTATTGTTGGAAAGAATTTTGCTGTACTGTATAAGACATTCAGAGATTCTTTCACATGGATTCATTCACATGCTGAATATCAGAACAGGGGATCTATTTGATATCAACTTAAAAATTGTGCCAGCAGCAGGTGTTGAAAATTATGTAGGGCACAGGGTGCTGTGAATCAGGATAAGCTTTTAAATTACTAAAAAAAACAGCAGAGGTCTTTGAAGAAAATAAAATGTTAAGTTTACATAGTAATGGAAGAAAATTGCTATGACCAAATGCAAGACAACAACCAGTGGGAGGTACTAGACAAAGCATTCATGTGGTTTTGACTGATAGATTAATTAAAAATGGCTGATGTTGCATGCACTGACATCTCACAGAGTGAACATGGATTTGAAGAAAAAAGTGATAAGAGTAGAAAAGCATGTATGACTTCACAGCTTTACAGAACTTTTTTTGTAATACAGAATGGCAACAGCAATTTTTTTTTTTTTTTGGTATGCTTAAAGTCATGGAAAAAAAAAAGCCATTTTGTACATATCAAATAGAATATTATTTTCATCCCATCAATACCATGCTCAAAAAGATTTAGCAAAAGCAGGCACCTAAAGACAAGGAATTTTGCTCAGCATATTGAAAAAGAAAGATGACTGACACTGCTGAGTAGAAAACCAATAAATGAAAGACCCAAAATTCAGAAAGATGCGAATTATATATTGTTCCCATTCCCCTCAAGGATAAACCTGACAGTTACCTTGGCACCAACTTGTTTGCTAACATTATTTTTTATGTCTTATCATTACCTTCTATAAGCTTCCACTAAAGAATGCAATAGTAGGAAAAGTCTGTTAAACAGAGCTTGGAAAGGACTAAACAGCAGCAAACATCTGAAACAGAAGTGGTAACTTCCAAATGGTTTCCAGCAGCTAAACTGCAATGCTAAAATAGAGGAATTGAAAGCAATAAAAACAATGTGGAGATTGAGGGGTTGTGCTATAAGGAGAATCCCCATTGCTGGTGAAGGTCTGAACCACCCCATAAATTACAAAACAAACCAAAAACTTTACTGACTTCACTAGCAGTGTCTGTTGAGTTCAAATGATAGAACATAACCATGGAGTGCCTAACTGCTTCTCTTTTCCAATACTGAAACTAACAGAATCAAAGATCAAGAAACTCGAGCTATCAGAACAGCACAGAGACTACCAAGGCAACCTAAAGAAGTCTTGGTTGGGCCAAGCCTCTCCCAGTCATTGCCTTTTCTATAGCTCTGAAAAATCTTCTGCAATGTGAAGTATAAGATACAGAAGAAGCCACTGGGAACTGTCAAACTGTGAGTTTTCTTTGCAAAATTCTCTCCAGACATGGGATGGAAGGCATTAGCTCTTGACACAGGCTGTGGGATTCTCTTTGGGTGTCTCTGTGGTCACTCTTTCTCACAAGGAGATTGAAGGCTTGGGAGGACACTTCCCAAACAGCTAAAGAAATTTTCAAAATCAACAGCTGAGGTGCTTGAAGAGACATCAGTGGTGTAGTAAATTTATTAGAAATTCAGCAATTTTTCTGAAGATCCTTCCTCCTTCAGAGCACCTAGCCTTGGCAGGGAATGGGTGCATGGCAACCAGGGCTACCTCAGACCTCATTGCCCATGCCCTCAATCCACTGAGGTGCCCTCCACTCTTTCCTTGTTTCAGCTCCTCAGTCCAGTGAAGGTCCTGGTGATCAACGAGTGACCAACTCTGTGACCTGGTGACACAACTGTACAAAGGCAGCTTCAAAATACCAAACTCCATCTCCTTTTTCTGCTCAGTGGAAACATAACCCAACAATATGACAAGATCATATAGTAAAATATGCCAACAAAGAAAGTTAGCTGTCCGAAACACTGCTTTACTAAATGCAGAAGACAGAATAATGCAAAAGAAAGCTGAAGATTACAAAACTCTCCAGCACTGAGCAGAAATTAAATTCTACAAAACAGTTAAGGGTTTGGGCACAGGTATCATCTTTCTCTTCAGTCACTAATGAATTCAAATGGTGCAAAAAAAGATAGCTCAGTATATTCACAGAGAAGAAATATTTCATTCATGCTTTATTGTGTTTACTGTGTTTTTAGATACAAGCAGTCAAGAAAATTTAGGAATAGGAGCAAAATGATGCCATAAACATTGCAATTACTGTGATTCACCTGCTAAAACCTCTGATTAAACTTGCAGACAAGCAGATCAGCAGGGGTAGTAAATTTTCATACTCTATCGCATTAAATCTTTCATTGGAACAAATTAGTCATTCTTCTTTACTTGTATATTATTAGTTATGACCATTTATCAATTAGAGTTCTATTATCTTGCTTCATATGGCATTGGATTTTCTGTTCTGACCCACTTTACATGCACAAAAGCCTGCTTGCAAGAAGCTGATGCACATCCACTCACTCTTTAGGAAAATAAATGGCATTTATATTATCACAGTATGTTCCCCAATATGGAAACTTACAGGAGAAATGAATGCAGGAAGTTTTCATGTTTTTCAATCAGCACATACAATACTGCTGATAAAACTGTGTGTGCTTGTACTTTTTCTCCAGCAGATTTTTATGGGGAATCCCACTGCAATGCCAAGATGCAGTTTAGCACAACTATGACTCTAAAACCCCAAAGCAAAACAAACAGCAAGCCCCAAACTCTTGGTAAGTTTTGTTCACCATTTTTGAGTAGAAAGAATTGTCATTACCCATAAAAACTAAGCATCCCAAACTATGAATATTAGAGGTACATGTGATAAAACACAGCAGATATTCTTCCATCTCCAGATGTGTAAAAATTCAACTACTTTTGTGCACTCTTCTTTACATGGGAGCTATAAACTTTTCAGAGGGATCATCACTGTTGTAGCTTCTGTGAAGACCTGACACCATCACCAGCTCAGTGACAGTATGAACCAACAAAACACACTTTACACCTCCTGGTAAAGCCTTCCAACAGCTCCCCAGAGTAAGGGTCATTTATTCAGTCTACTTCCAGTCACAATCCAATCAATGAAAAACAATTTGTCCAAATTAACATTCATGATTCCTTCTGACACCAAACCTGCTCGTCTTTATGAATGCACATGTGAAAGCATAACATCTCCAACAGGTACTGACAGCATTTAGAGCTCAGTACTGGCCAAATGGGTGTATAATAGATCTAATTTAGTAATTACCACTTTAAATATGACATAATTTACACCATGTGCATAAAAACCATTAAATCCTATTTAATTTTCACTAGTACACCATCTATATGTACTTAATTATTATTTAATCAATCAAATATTTCACAATAAGAAATATAAAAAAATAAGAAAATATTAAAAAAGAAGAAAATATAAAGTAATAAGAAAATANTGTTGTAGCTTCTGTGAAGACCTGACACCATCACCAGCTCAGTGACAGTATGAACCAACAAAACACACTTTACACCTCCTGGTAAAGCCTTCCAACAGCTCCCCAGAGTAAGGGTCATTTATTCAGTCTACTTCCAGTCACAATCCAATCAATGAAAAACAATTTGTCCAAATTAACATTCATGATTCCTTCTGACACCAAACCTGCTCGTCTTTATGAATGCACATGTGAAAGCATAACATCTCCAACAGGTACTGACAGCATTTAGAGCTCAGTACTGGCCAAATGGGTGTATAATAGATCTAATTTAGTAATTACCACTTTAAATATGACATAATTTACACCATGTGCATAAAAACCATTAAATCCTATTTAATTTTCACTAGTACACCATCTATATGTACTTAATTATTATTTAATCAATCAAATATTTCACAATAAGAAATATAAAAAAATAAGAAAATATTAAAAAAGAAGAAAATATAAAGTAATAAGAAAATATAAAATAAGAAGAAACATAAAATTATATTAAATATAAACATTAATAAGAATTATAAAAATATTTCATAAAAGACTGGCAGTTGATAACTCACTCATCCCAAAAAAACTCTGTTTATCAATTGTATTTTTTTTTTTTAATATCCAAGATAAATATTAGTGATTTTTAAGTGAACCAGAATACAGGTCAGTAATTTGCAGGAATATGGAAAGCTCTTAAGTCATCTCTAAAAAAGCAGAAGCATAAATGTAAATTCCGAGTCAACCTGGAATTTCTTACTACACACAGTCCCAGCTACAACAAGGACCAAGAGCTGAAGGTGCATATGAGAAAAAGTCCATTTGAAGCGATATTTTTATTATATTCAGTGAACAGCAATTTGCTGATTTTTTTTAGGAATTCTTCCTTATGCTACTGTTCTTTTGATTTTCTGCTAGATGTTTTTGAACATTCTAAACATGTCATATTTACAAAGTGTAACAAATAGAATATTTTTCTTTCAATCAATTTAATACATGGATTATGAGCAGACATCTGAAAATCCAAATCCTCAATCATCAATTCATAACCCAAAGAAGTCTTCCCAAAGTGCCAGGCAATCCAACAAACTAGGAATAGTCTGAACTAAGTAGGAGGAATTCAGCAGAGGAAACATGTCATAGATAATTCTGTGTAATACACATGCAACAGCTCCTTCCCCTTTAAAAACATATATATATTTGTATATGAAAGTCTACATTTAGAAATATCCTTGTAATAGAGATTGCAAACTGTTCAATTGAACATAAAGAACTTTTCATGGACAACAGAGTCTGACTCATGAGTGTACTTTATGTATTATTTACATACAAACAACAATAACTTTCCTAAGCTTTCTCTATTTCATTATTAATTAGCTTTGAATAATTAAAAAAAATATTATCACTGGACTTACCCATAATAGTTAAAGCTGTGGCTTTTGTTAAGTCTTCTTTCATTGATTCAATTATTTCGAGATTACCACCATCCAAATTGCATCTACTTATGGTTCCATTTCCTGAACTGATCCAGTAAAGCTTGTTCTCCCCATAATCTATTGACAATCCTGTAATTAATGCATACAGCTTTAAATGGGACTTCAATGGATGATATACATTTATTGTTAATCTGTTTTGTTTATGAAAGTGCATTTAATATATATCTATATACACACACAAAATTATGTTATCTAGTCACTCATCTACTTGCACTTCAAAAAAACAAAAAAAAGAGAAAACCAAATTTGGTCATTTCCAATGAAAAAAAACAGGCTTTTTGAAAGATTAGTGCCTTTTATTTCTTTCAGCAGTTACCAAAATCAGTGACTGACTGATGAAAGAGCATTATCTGGCAATGAAGAATTACTTGAATATGCTGAGGTCCTAAGCGAGGTCATTAACAAGTTGTAAATGCAAACCAGAAGCCATCATTTATATTTTAAAATTATGAATACACAGAGACTTGGTAAACAAGGTATTTTTTGTGATTCAGAACTATAAAAAAATCTGTTCTCTTCCTGCTTAGGATGATGAAATACCAAAATCTAATCCAAACTCCTGATAAATTTATAGTATTACTTTTCATTTTGATTCATAGTGCACTGACCTCATAATCAGTTCTTTGGAGCTTGAAGCAAGAGAACTGTCAACATAAAGATACTTGCAAAATAAGCTACTAAATGAATAAAGTATAGAGTTTTCTGAAAGTAAGGGTAAAAAACCAGGAGATAATGTATTTCAGACTTCTGTAATCCCTTAAAAGTGTTCAAGAAGTGGTAGCAGGAGATTTTCCACAGTGAAATACTCTTGGCATGGTAACAATACCCGCCATAACAATTTGCTTCGGTGCTCCAGCTTTCCCAGAACTCATGCTAAGTATCCAGCAGCAAGTTGCCAAAAAATAGTGTATTTCACTGCATGGGTCAAGCTCTGGATATTGTACTGTAGTCTTTTTCATCCTGTGGAAAGCTGTTTTGGCAACCCCGACAGGAGAGAACAGTGCCATGAGCTGCAGCCCTTACAGCTGCCATCGTGTCACTACTTCTTCATGCACATTTAACACAGCAGGCCAAAAGGTGTCTTCTTTCTGAGATTCTAAAAAACACCTTCCCAGTCCCTTTGCAGGGACTGATATTTCCTTCCACCTCTCTGCAAGTGTTTCACCCAGGAGGAAACATCACACACTGGGGAGAGGGTCTGGAGCAGTGCCTTCAGGAAGGACTTGTCTCGCAGCATCACATCCTCACGCTTGTACAACCAAGCACAGAGCACCAGGGATCCTGGACACAGGCACAGCACAGGGAATTGCCAGCACAGGGAACTTCCCTGGGAATATCAGTGTGGATTCACAGGGAATACATCAGCAGGAAGGTTCCCCTCCTCCGAGATGGGCAGTTTTTGGGATCTGCCACAGCTCCTGCCCATGAGCAGCTGCCCACAGATTGCCCCTGGATGGATCTGTTTGAGGCACTGCCAATACCAGCTGAGCAGCAATTACAGACCTGCCCTGTCTGGTTTTATACTTCAGGTATCCAACTGGTGTTTCTTCACACAGACATTCCAACTACACAGCAGCAACTGACATAAAAACATTCCTATCTCCTTCTACACAAGTCTAGCATGTTATTCTCCCCCAAATACTTTCCACCTATTACCAACCTTTGCAAAACCACATTGTTTCTAATGTAAGCAGAGAATGTTTAATTAGATTTTTTTTTTTTTCCAGGAATTTTCCTGCTTTAGTAATGAAAACAAGTGGTTTATTGGCCATAAGCATCACAGATATTTATGATGAATTCAAGCACAGGTGACTGGCTTAAACCTTATGACCTGCTAAAGTGAATCTGAACATGAGGACTGGACAACATTGGTCTCAGAGAATTCAAATGAGCAAGTGATTTGCACAACAAAGTATAAAATTAAGCATGAATTCTGAATTCCAAAGAATACAGATTGTTGGCACTCCAATGACCAGTTCTTTTATCAACAAATATATGTGTTAGCACTGGAGACTTTTAGAACTGGAGAATGGACCAGCAAACCATAACTAGTTTGCACTAGTTAAGACAAAAATAAATGATACCATCTGTCATCCTCAGAGTAACAGTTCCCAAAATTTCCAAACTAAAAATACTCTTGGTAATAATAGAAAATACTGTAATTGAAAAAATGTCTCCTTGTTTTGATGGAGCTCAAATAGGAAAAATAAATCCATCAGCTTAATTCAGGTCACAGACTGGAAAACTCCCTTATTTTTCAAATTCTGAAATTTTGCATCAAGAAAACTAAACATTCCATCAATTTCCAGGATATTCAACTCTAATAAAACTTAGTCTTTTTCAGAAAACTACCTGAGAACTCCCCAAACACTCAAAATGAACACTGCATGAACTAGAGATTCACTTAAAGAAAAAGAGTTTTCTCAGTGCACAAATGAAATATTAAATTAATGTTTTAAGACTGCTACTTTCCAAATCTTTAGAAGGGTTTTATTGTTCTTAGCATGGGACTGTCTTATGCTAATGGTAAAAAAACCATTTAAACCTTTGAAACTGGCATTTTGTCCGTATTCTAGTTTAGAGTTTGATATTGTAAACCCTAAGCATTGCAATTTAGGACCTTGAGACCTCTGATAACTAAATACTCAGAGCAAAGTGATGCACAAACTGTCTTTAATATTGTTCTAATGTGATTAAAAGTGTTTGTTCTTCACCTCAAAATTAGTGGGTTTGCCACTCTTTTCTCACCAGATAAAAAGGTAATTGTCTCCTCAAGTGGATAGACAGATAATCTTATCAACAGTAAAACAGTTATCAAGTAATTTCTACAAAATTCATTGAATTTAGGCTGTAAAATGCATGTCATGTTGCTCTTATGTCAAATTTATTGAATTCTTTAAATCACTTTCACTTCTGCTTGCTTAATGCATTCAGTTATAAAAACCAAATGTTTTAAAATCACTTTATTAGTGGTCCATTAATAAGGCAGCAACAATTGACATAACCACTTTAACTCCCTAAAAAATGAAATTATATGCCAAGAGAGACTTGAGAAAAAACAAAATAAATACACACAGAAAGAGATTTTTTTTTCTTGTTTTTAGTGCCATAATTTATCATCAACTATATGAATCCCCAAATAGTAAAACTGAGGCTAAGTCATAATATGAAATGCATGCTTCAACTGTTGCATTTCCCTCTGTGGGAAAAGTTAAGGGCCAGTTTATCTTTTGATTACAAAGCTGAGATTCTTGTGAGGAAGGATCCACATTTGCAGTCAAAGCATCCTCTCACATATATCCATAACTTATTGAAACCCTGACCTCTACATTTTTGTAACCATGATACAAAGATGAAGAAATAGGGATGGGTTCTCCTTCAGCCTACTGTTGTCCTAGAAGTCAATTAACACTCCACTAAATCTGCAGGGGATCCCAGTTAGAATGGGCCAAAAATATCCTAAATTGTGAAATACAACAGTAACAAGAGTGTTGCTCATATCTTTATGTCTGCTCTTCTCACTGCAGATGAAAAACAGCATTGTACATTTAAACAGGAATTCAAGATAATTCCATAATAAATCACTATCAGTTAAAAAATAAACAGGAAATAAAGGTATTTACCAACAGGATCTTTTTGATTCTGAAAGAGTATTTTGCTGTTGCTGCCATCCATGTTTGCCATGTTGATTGTGTTGCCATCCGTCCAGTACAGCTTCCTGAAGAGGAGAATTTACATATTTACAATTTTGTTTTGTGTTTACAGTGTTTCTAATGAGTCAGTAGTGAAAACATTCATCAGTTTAGGAGACAAAGTGCACAATCAACAAATAATAAATAAAATAATAGTTATATGATTTAATCAGCAGCTTTCTAAGAGAAGTACTCAGTTAACTAAGATATTTCCAATAAAATCTTTAAAAGTTATGCTTTTAAGTTTGAAAGAAAACAGAATGGCCAAAATTAAAATATAAATGAAGAGCCATGTTCTGATGAGCTTTACTGCAGTTTATTTATCACAAGCAGTGATATCTTACCCTTTTACTGGGTGAACTGCAAGACACTGGGGTTTGTCAATTCCATGGATGATTGAGGTTTTCAAGGAACCATCCAAATGTGCCACGTTAATTTGGGTTTCATCAAATTCTGAGCTTATCCAATATAAATTACGGGATATCCAATCCACTGCAAGACCTCTGATACTCTGAATATCTGCAAAAAGGGAAAGTAGCTTGCTTGATTTTCTTTCTAGATTATTGTCAGTGTTAGGGATAAAATAATAAAAAAAAGAAGAATAATTTATTCTACAGTTTGTTAGCAATACTGTGCAATATTCTATTCAGATGGATTTATTAACTAGTTGCCAAGAATTAATTACTTGAGTAATTAATTAATTACTCTTTATGTTTCTTCCTAGGCCTGATACACTAACAATAAGAACATGAAAAACACACTGAATATTCACAGCATAAAACTTATTGTCCCAAAATATTAATCAGAGATGCTGAACTTCTGTATTGTATTTTTCTACTTCAGAAAGCATTTATTGCTCAGTGGCATTCTAAAGCAATGCTATGCTGAAATTTAAAAGCCTCCTTGCTTCTTCAGCTCCACAAAGGCTCAGTGCAGAGGATCTGGACTAAAACCACTGGTCTATAGCATGGTTCTGTAGCTCATAAGTACTTGTGTCACTGGAGAAGTTCACTGGTTTTACTTTTGAAGGCTTTGAAGACTTCAAGTTACTCCCCTGCCTTCTTCGATATGGCAAAACATTTGTCAGCCAATGGGAAGCAGGGAATGAAGTCTTTATTTTGCTTTCCTGCTGTTCATAGCTTTACTTTTCATATTAAGTTGTTTCTTATAAGATACAGAAGACTTTTCTCACTTTTACTCTTCTGATTCTCTTCCCTATGAAGGATCAGCTGTAGGGGGCTGAGGGTCACAGCACCATTATTACCTGGAGCAGCAAAACAGGAATATGATAAGACTGATTTGGTAACTTGATGGTCTTCCTTAGCAAGGAATTTCTTTAAATTGACATTTAAAGAAATGTCAATCTGTGTTAAAATCTGCCTGAAATACTGAATGTAAAGTCACTGCTCCATCTCTAGGTACCAGCACACCCCTTTGCCCTGGGTTAACAGTGCTTGGCATCTTTGTGGAGAAGGAAGAAGGCCAAGGGTGATTCAATGATTCATTATAGTTCATCATTTATACACATCTCCTGTCTACTCAACATGGTAATTTGCCCTGACAGGATTATTGCCCTTGACAAACTGACATGGAAGTGGCTGAGGACTGGTCTGCACGTCCATAAGGCTGAGCAGTGATTGGGCATTAGGAAGTTTGCCAACATCACAGAATGCAACAAAGGACACCAAACACACAGTCCTTGACCCATTTTAAATTGCTCCCCTGCCCTTCTGGGGTTTTTTTTGTTTTTTTTTTTTTTTTTTTTGTTTTGCTTGTAGGAACTAGTAAATAAAAATTTCATACTCTGAAAAAGATTAAGGTATGACTTGGCATCTTTGTGACACTGGTATAAAACTTCACCCAACGAGAATCCCAGCAGGACATGCTCACAAAGCTTCTTATGTTCTTATAAGAAGTATAAAAATATAACTGTAAGCAAATGAGATAGTTTACACATAATAAATAGTATTTACAATGTTTTGACATGCCAGAACATTGCAATTTTCCTGAACTTATTATACAAAAGTTACATCTGGAACAAAAAAAACCTCAAAAAACAAATCAAAACAAACCAAACCAAACCACAAAAAACTCTACCACAGAAGCTANTATAAAAATACAACTGTAAGCAAATGAGATAGTTTACAAATAATAAATAGTATTTACAATGTTTTGATGTGCCAGAACATTGTAATTTTCCTGAACTTATTATACAAAAGTTACATCTGGAATAAAAAAACCTCAGAAAACAAATCAAAACGAAACAAACCAAACCACAAAAAACTCTACCACAGAAGCTACCATAAGAAAAGGAATATGAAAGAATACCATATTTCTTTTGGTTTCATTAGGTTCCTTGACAAGTTCAGTGATTTTTCTATAATAAGAATAATAAACAACTTTCTTATTCTACTACTTTTTGAAAAAAAGCAAGCAACAAGTCCCTCTGTTGGGCACCTGAGTGCCTGAATAAAGATCTCTAGGAGGCATTCTAAGCCTTGTTCTCACTACTGGGACTAAAAAACATATCTGATTGTTAATAAAGTTGTCTCTGAAATAGCAGGGGAAAAGAAAAAGTGGCCATACAGAATAAATGGATTCACAGTCTACAAAATGGGGAAATTGCCATATTTGTCCAAACATTTCCCAAAATGTGCTAACACAGAAGTAATTTCTTCTAAAGTGACACAAGGGGCAGAGCTTGAACTATTT
Organism: Urocynchramus pylzowi; assembly: GCA_013397555.1. NCBI lineage: Eukaryota > Metazoa > Chordata > Aves > Passeriformes > Fringillidae > Urocynchramus > Urocynchramus pylzowi. The sequence goes on along the minus strand of VZRH01000650.1, from coordinate 6,060 downwards.
ATTTTCTAAAGTCCCCAGATAATCAACTATATGGTTTATTTGTTCTCCAAGTCAGAAAAGGTCTGATCTTACACAACTGAGCTATTTCTTTTCTCCTCTTCCCCACCAAATATTAATTTAACTGTTGGGGAACCAGAGTTAGCAAATTTGCTTTCACATAGTCAGTTTTTCCTATTTTCAATCAGGTAGGTAATTTACGAAGTAGAACAACAAGTGCTGCCAGGAGAGGAACTGACAGTGGTTGGAAACAAAAAACAAATGTTAACAAGGACAAAAAATGGTTTTCACTTCAGTACCAGGGCTACTGAAATAGGGCTGAAGCAATCAGATATAGACTTTATATTCATTAAGTTTCTTTACTTATGTACATATTGTGTACGGAAAAAAACAACATTACACCACTATCACCAAAAGAACCAGTCTGCCATGTTGTGGTCTCACCAATGGTCCCAAAGATGAGAGATTTACATGGACTGGAAAGAGAAAATAACCCTGACAGAGCTAATTGCATTGCTAGGTCAACACAGGTAGCCAAAGGACACAGGAAAAAGTGCAAAGCTATGTCAGGGTACTATGCTTCTCCTGCTTTTTATCTTTATTCTTTCTACCTTCAAGACATCAATTTCCTTTTTTTACTACACATTTCAATCTTGTACAAAATCAATGCAAAATTACATCCCAATTTGTTTACATAAAATTGAATTATCAATCAATAAAGTGAACTAATATCCTAAAGAAAATTCTGCTTGCTCATTGTTTAGATCAATTATCCAATACCAGGGCAAGGTACACATATCAACAACTTGCATGTTCCTATTTTAGCATGCTCATTTACCTAGAAGGAATTATTTTTACTTCAATGCTGTGCTGTTTACCTCTTGAAATAATGGTTTCTAAGCCAGTCCCGTTGATGAAGGCACGTTTGATGGTCTGTGTTTTCACATCAGTCCAGTATAAACGCTCCTCAACAGCATCAAAATCTATGACTGTCACATCATCAATGTCAGGAACAGTGAAGGCTGTGATGAAGTTGAAATATGGGTTCTCTATGTCCACCCCTCTTATTTCTGAACGCCTTGCATAAAGAAGAAACTTCTTTCTTTCTGTTAGATAAAAGGAAAATGTCATTCCTCATCCTCTTCACAACATCTCTAACAGAAATCAAAGTCATTCATCTGAGAGCACTTTACAAATGTGTAGATGATGTTTATGTATGTGATTAAACATCTCCAGAAAACCTGCAGCCTAGTGACACTTGAGAAATAATGTTACAGAGCATAAAAAACACAGAAAAAATATAAGAATTCTGCACATTGTTACCACACCTCTAAATCAACATGGTCTTAGGAGTATGAAAGAAAAAAATGTTGAAAATGTTATTTTAAACATTTCACCCTCTTTAGGCCACTCAAACAAATCCTATTTCACATGCACATTGTAACAGATATTAGCATTTGCTATCTCAGGGTATCAGATTCACTGTAAAAGGGAAGTTTTGTAAACAGCAAATGTATGTGTGTGTGAAAAGCAAAGAGCTGGAACAAAAAGGGCACATTGGTTGTTTTAATTTACACCTCCACTACTGAGAAAGGATGATAAAGGCAAAGCAGAGCTCTCTTTTTAATTTCAAAACTCTGCATGATTGGAGCAAGCACCTGCAAATGAACAGTAAAAGTAACTTTTTATCCTGGCAATATCCCTGACATGCCAAAATATTGTTTTCTTTTCTATTTCTTGAATGTTATTAATCAACAGTAAAAAGGATAATTTAGTACAAGGTTTTATAGTTAATGCACACAATTATTTGACATTTCAAGGGCTTTTAGAGCTTAAAAGTGTGTATTGCAGTTTTTTATAAAACTCCCCTGCAAGGATGCACTTCTAATATTTACTCTTTGTTTTTTAATCCTTGAAAATGAAACTAAGACAACTCTAGAACAGGTAGGGATTTAAAATATTAAGCATCTTTTTGTTATTCAGCTTACCTGACTCAGAATGTTGGGGATGCACCTTTCAGTATAAAGCTTTCTGTTTTGCAGAGATAAATTTTATGAACACATCACACACACCAGCAGCACAAAGGAACAGCTGTGGCAGCAAATATCAAAGCACCACAGACCTCAACTGTTAGAATAACTCATCGATTCTCAAAAAACAGATACTCCTTTAAAACACACCATTAAAAAGCACTGTACAGATTTTATTTTTAACATTAATTTGTCCATTGATTCTAAAATCAATGCAATTGCCAGGCTGTGGGAGGAAAACTTACCATAACATGTTTTTTTGTCTGAGGACAGTTTCATCAGGTGTGGACAGGCACAGGCAGCACTTCTGTTGTGATTGATCAGACACATGTGAGAGCAGGGACCCCTGCCCTCGTTAGCAGCACACGGGTTGGGAGCTAAAACAGAATAATTGAAACACAACATGTAAAAACACTTGTTAAAATCAAGGTTTGTCAAACAGCTGTCTGAAGACAAACCCAGTCTAATGATTAATGCTCTAATCATTTTTTATAGGCTAATATTCAACTCTAGTCCGAGAAAAAAAAAATATATATATACACATACATATATATATTCTCCCCAGAGCAATACCTTTAGAAATATATATATATACACATATATTTATGTATATATATAATTTTTTGTTTTCTTGATACAGCCACGGTTTATAACTGTAACTTTAAGAAGCAACTGGTTCTAATTTTCCCAAGGAGATATTAATTTTGCAGGCTTTTCATATGATTTAAATCTTACACTCCTAATCAAAACACATGAGATAAAAAAAAAAATGTCAATATGATGTGGGCCTGAAAAACAGATTTAATTGTGTGAAAGCAATAGTCAAAGCTTCGATTATAAGATGAACTATGGTAAATTCAATTTTCTTCTCAATTTGATTTCCTGACTAGTATATTAGTTGGAAATCTAATACAGAAAGAGAATCTGAAAGGAAAAAAGAAACCAAAAAAACAAAAAAACCCACAGCAAAGTATTACTGCTTTTCTCAAAGAAAAACTCTCCTAAGTGTAGGTTTTCACAAGTTGCTTCCTATAGCTCACTGATTGAATAAGATGTGCTAAAATTGCTTTAAAGAGCAGGAAGAAAGCTGACCAGAGAGGACCCCCTTAGTCTTACAAAATCTGGAAATCGTTCTTATCATCTTCATTCTTTGTTATAAACCCCAAAGCTCCAGAGCTTTGCTGAAGAGACATTTCAAGCATAAACAGAAAGTAATGTTGAGTCTTCCTTTTGTAAAAAAGAAAAAAAACCTTTGAAAATTAACTCATCAATTAAATTGATGAAAAGAGAAGTGGGACTGCCTGACTCAAAGACAAACTTAGAATTAACAAAACCAATCAGTGTAGAATATATTTCTCTAACATTGAGCTAGGCTGCAGTACAAGCAATTAGATAACCACAGAAATCTAATATATGAATTTCCTTAAAAAATAAATTTAGCTCAAACTCAAGCACTAAAATTTGAATACAAACTTTTCTTCATGGAACTGTTTTTTTTCCATCAGTGCATACTTCCTTAATTTTATCCAGCAGTTCCTGAATCCTTTAACTACTTACTCATCTAATCTGTACTGTGGGAAGAAAGATGCTTTCAAAATCTTGGAAAAAACAGGTTAATTACAATTGTAGCCATAATTCTATTTTTTAAAAAAACCCAAAACCCAAACAAACAAACCAGCAAACAAACAAACAACAACAACAAAGAAACCAACCAAACAAACAACAAAAACCCAAACAACAAAAACCACAAAGCAGGCTTTTACTATTTTCTATAAAATCATCCTTTGTCCCTTTTAAGCACTGGCAGCACTGGAGGCCACTCAGCCTTTCCCAGGAACTGATAACAAGGACTGTTTATTTAACATCACTTTTCTTGTATCAATAGGAACCAAAAGAAAATCTGGGGTGATCTCTTGTAATAAGTTCACAACTTCATGTGGAAGACAAAAAAAAAAGTGAAGTTGAAGAAGAAATACTGAAGTTAACAAGGCTCAGGGAACGTTTCCAATTATTAATAGACTACTAGCAAAGAGAAGTCATCTATCCCTATGAAGTGTACATCAGGAACAAAACACAACCTAGAGTCTTGAAAATATTGTGAAGGAGATCACAGAATCATTTCTGTTGTAAGGGATCTCAGGAGACTAGCTAGAGATTTAACCTCCTGCAATTTTTTTGGCATTTTTCCACAGGTGCTGCCAGACTGTAAAAATCTGGTCCTGTGTTTTGCAGAGAAGCATTTCCTTTCATTTCTTTGCCAATAGATCAGTAATTTCTGTGGAATTTCAACCTCTCTGTATGCATACAACCATCTGTGACAAGGATTTACTTTGGGCCTAAGAATAATTAATCCCTGCATTGTTTTTTTCCATGCAAGTACTGCTTTATGGAATGAAATTTAAAAAGAATGACAGAAGAAAAAAATAAAAGGCATGTTGATTAAGGATTATTTTAAAGAGACTTTTGTAGTTCAAGTGTGCTCCAAGCATCCACCAAGGAGTCAGTGCAATTTGTGCTCACATCACAACTCCCTCCATATTGCACAGAACACAAAATTGGTGGGAAAAGAAATGTTATAAAGCAGATGTGTTTGTTTCCACGTGAATGCACCACTCTAGGAGCAAAGTACCATGATCTAAACATTACTTCTAGCAGCACATATTTATATATTCCTTTCATATTCATACTGCTTACACAGAATAACAGCTAAGCCTACTCTTTATTTCCTAATAAAAACTAATTCTCCTAAGGGCACATTGTTATTGCTCTGACTCTCAAAAATTTGGCTTTTTTTTTATTTTCTTGTGCTCATTCTAACACTTCTATTTCTATAGTGAATAACCTCATAAGCATTTGTTACTCACCTTTTCTGTGCCATTTATGCTTTCACAGACTGCCACCATACAGAAGCCTGTCTATAAATGGTATTTCCAGCAGCATCAGCCAACCTGTCCCCAGAGCAAAACCTGTCCCACACTCTTGATCAGCCTGTCAGGCTTTCTTGATGTGCTGTATATGATCTGCTTACAGTATTCCAGCTGTGGGAGTGATGTGGATTTGTACAGCATCACAGTTCACTACCTGTGCTGCTTTATTCCTTTCCTAATCATTTCCACCAATCTCTTTTCCTTTTGATCACAGCAAGCCACAGATCTGGCATTTTCCCTGACTGGACAGCCTTTTTCATTATTTGATTGATTTCCAGGGCTGATTGCTTGTCAATCTATTTGTCTCACAGGTGTACACGTCAGTGTTGTCACATTGCTTCTTGACTGCTCTCTAAAACTTCATTTAAACAAAATGCTTATTTTTCTTGACCAGCAACCCTTAAAAACAACCCCCTCAGACATTCCATCACCAGCTGACAAATGAAAACTTACTCTGACAACCTCTCAATATGCACTTCCTATGGCCAACTTATCCCCTGCATTAACTTCATACTGAGCTCATCCCTTCTTGGCACCAGATTTTAGCGAGACAAAGTTTGATCTTACACTTTAACAGTGCACAAAATCTTTGAATTCTGCCTAAACCTTCAAATATCTGCACTGCAGTCACGTCAAAAGGTGCTTTCAAATTGCTGGCAATTGATTCCCACTCATATTTAAAATCAGTAACAGATCAAATCCTCTGCTCACTGTCAATACCTCCAATAGAATTGCTTTTCCTAAGGCCAAAGTACTCAGCCAAGTTAAATCTTTATACTGCCTGATTATATCTGGTTATTTTAACACCAATCTTTGAAATTTGCAGGTTAGGACTGATCAGATGTGTAAGTTCTAAAGTAAACATTTATTTCCTCTGATCACTCTGTTTCAGTTTTTAGTCATTCATTTCAAAAATTAGTCAGTAGAAAAATGTACATATTCACCACGAAACTAAATAAACAGGAATACTCTAAGAACAAAGCACAATTCTTGATAAAGCTCAGAAAAGCATGTTATTATATATATTATAAGTATATATAAATATATACTTGTAATATAAGTAAATATATATTTATAATCTATAAACATATATATATATAAATATA
>VZRH01000649.1:115550-148849 GCA_013397555.1 Urocynchramus pylzowi | reverse complement strand
GGGTTTGCAGGGGTTCTTTGGGGCATCACTGGCAGCTATCCCCCTGGACCAAAGGCAGTGCCCATCCCTGCTGCCCAGGGGGGACAGGGCAGGTCCTGCAGCAGCGGGGCAGTGCCACCACCCCGATTCAGTTATAAAACACAGCACTTGGAAACAACCACACAACTCTCACTGCTTTCCCCCTCCCCACTAAGGAACAAGCAGCAGCTGGAGGATGGTGGCTGCTCTTTCACCACCAAAAGCAGAGCGTTCAAGAACCCCGAGCAGCCAGCCAAGGCCAGGAGCAGACCCAAGGACTGCCACGGCTGGCGTCCCCCAGCAAGGGACACCACTGCAGTACAGCCAGTGTGGAGCCTCAGGAGCAGTGACACAGGACACAGCAGCTCCCAGGAGCAGGGGAGCCTTTCCACCAAACCTCCCAGTGCCCAGCAGAGCCTCCCTGCTGGGATTTCCCCCTGCCCAGCTGGGCTGGGTGATCAGCAGCCACGGGGTGCTCTGGGAGCAGGGAGCGCTGCATTCCCAATGCACACCCTGAGCTCGGGCAGTGAGACACACCGAGGGGACTGCAGCCAGCAGAGATCCATCTCCTCTAGGAAGCCACCTGCCTCTTCTGTGCCAGCAGGGAGGGGGCTCAGTCCCCCAGCCCAGCATTCCAGGGAAAGCGAGGACTTTGTACGAACATCAATTTTCCCTCCGCGGGGAACGTCCCCAGGCCACCCTCTGTGACTGCGGGTCTCCCACCTCCAGGAGCACACCCAGCCCAGGCTCCAGGGGCCCCTGGGGCTCAGGGGGAGGGGAGCGAGGCCAGGCTTTGGTTACTTGCTGGGGCTCAGGGGGAGGGGAGCGAGGCCAGGCTTTGGTTACTTGCTGCAGCCTCCAGCTTGCGCTTGTGCGGGGGGTCCTCGAGCAGCCGCTTGATGTCCCCGCGGTGCCTCAGGTCCAGCGGCCGCTCCCACACCGACAGCTGCATGGTGGGGTTGAAGAAGAACACCCGGTCATCTCCAGTCCAGACTACACACCTGCTCCGAGGACAAACCAGCCTTAGAGCCTGGCCAGAGACCAGGAACGTGCCCACAGCAGGGGCACTGCAGCCCTGGGACACCAGGGACACCCCAGGGACACCCCTGGGACACCAGGGACACCCCAGGGACACCCCTGGGACACCCCAGGGACACCCCTGGGACACCCCTGGGACACCCCTGGGACACCCCTGGGACACCCCAGGGACACACCAGGGACACCCCTGGGACACCCAGAGACGCCCACAGACACCCCAGGGACACCCCTGGGACACCGCTGTGACACCCCTGGGACACCCCAGGGACACCCCTGGGACACCCCTGGGACGCCCTGGAAAGCAACCCCATTTCTTACAGGTGCTGCTTTTCCTCTCTGCCCCTGCGCAGTGCCAGCCCAGCTGGGCACAGCCTGGGCTCTGGCTGCTGCTCCCTCCCACACCCTCCCTCAGGCCATGGGGAATGGAAAAGCTCTGCCAGCAGCTCCCAGCCGTGCTGCTGAAGCCCCTGGCAGTGCTTCCCCCCTGTGCCAGGCCAGGAAGGCTCCAGGGGAAGGGGGGGCACAGGGGAGGGCCCTGGCAGCTCCTCACCACGGCGATCCTGGCACCGGGGCCGATGCCACGGGCTTGTTGCCGTTGGAAGTGCTGTCAGCCTCGCTCAGGAGCTTGAAGGAGTGATCCTGGGGGCACAGAGGGATGGGTTAACCAACAAAGCAGAGCTGCTCCTGGGGGACAAACCCCCCCTCAGCCTGCAGGGGCTCACCCTGGGGCCAGAACTGCAGGAGAGGCTTTACGGACAGCCAGCTGCCTCTGGAGCAGCCCAGATAAATGGGGATTACAAAAATGCCTCCCCACTTAGAGCAGCACGCATGAAAAAGCAGACAGGCACTTCTGTCCATGCCAAAGCTCCCATCCATGGCACAGTGGGGGAGGGATAACCCCGAGGCTGGCACCCACAGGCCAGGAACCAGCCTGGGAGCAGGGGGTGTGGGGAATGGCTCAGGGAATGGCTCCCAGTGCCAGAGGGCAGGGCTGGATGGGAGATTGGGAACTGGGAATTGTTCCCTGGCAGGGTGGGCAGGGCTGGCACAGGGTGCCCAGAGCAGCTGGGGCTGCCCCTGGATCCCTGGCAGTGCCCAAGGCCAGGCTGGGCACTGGGGCTGGGAGCAGCTGGGACAGTGGGAGGTGTCCCTGCCATGGCAGGGGTGGCACTGGGTGGGCTTTGGCGTCCCTTCCCACCCAAAGTGCTCTGGGATTCCATGGGGAACAAACCAGCCCTGAGTGTCCCCCTGATCCCCTGGCACTGCCAGAGCTCCACACAGCTCCAAGGTCAATGAAATCCATGGCTCTTTAAATCCCATGGCAGGGAAGGATCCCGAGCGTCCAGCACAGCCCCAGCCAGCCCAGGCCTGACCCTGACCCGGATTTGTGCAGCTCAGGGGCTCCCAGGGGCTCTGGAAGGGGCTCCAGGACAGACCTTGTCACTGTCACTGCCCGTGGGGACACTCTTCCTCTCCGTGTGCAGAATCAGCGTCGGGGGGCAGGCGGCTCTGCTCGACTCCTTGCCACAGTCTGGGAGGGACAGGAGCTCTTTTAACATGGAATAAAGAAATAAACTCACAACAAGCCAAGCTGCTGACCAAAGCCAGCCTGCTGCCCGTGGCTCTGAGCCTCCTCCTGCCACCTCCTCCCCTTTACTCACCCCCCCTGCCCAGGGTGCATCTCCTCTCCGGACACCCCATTTCAGTGGGACACATCCCCAGAGCCCTGCCCTGCACTGGGTGCTGTCCTGAGCCCCCATGGGACATCCTCCCCAGGGACGTGGCCCCACCCAGCTGGGCAGGCTGGGCTCTTGGCTGACCTCCAGGAGTTCAGAGGGTTTTCCCAAGCCAAAGCATTCCCTGATTCTCTGATTCTCTTCTCCCTGGGCACCCCCTTGCTCCTCTGTGGGAATCCCCAGGGAGTGCTGGATCGATTTCCACTGGAGGCAGGGAAATAACATTTCCTGCCCTTTACAGATGGCTGTCTCCATCCTGAAATCCTAAACCCTGAGCTGTCTGCTGCCTACAAAGAGTGTGTGTGCTAGAGGGGCTCAGGGGACACAGGGAAAGGCAGGGAGGCAGCAGCCGTGGGACAGAGCCAACATCCCCACAAAGGAGGCGCACAGGAGGACGTTGTGAAACATGGGATTGTCTCCATGTGGGGCTTTTTGTCTGCTTGTCCTCTTCAAACACTTATTTGGGGTCTGAGCCGAGGTGGGCTGGCCCATCCTGCCTGCAGCAAGGAGGACAAGGTGTGTGTGACCCCTCTGTCCAACCCCAGGGCTGGGGGTGTCCCCAGCCCCTCCCACGTGTCCCTGGCAGTGTCCCAGGCCAGGCTGGACACTGGGGCTTGGAGCAGCTGGGACAGGGGAAGGTGTCCATGGCATGGCAGGGGGAAGGGATGGGATGGGGATGNTGGGGATGGGGATGGGATGGGATGGGGATGGGGAGGGGGATGGGGATGGGCATGGGCATGGGCATGGGCATGGGGATGGGCATGGGGATGGGCATGGGGATGGGCATGGGGATGGGCATGGGGATGGGATTCCAGCCCAAACCACTCTGGGTTCTGTGGGGCAGATTCACCTCGAAATGCTACTCCAATGATTTCAAAACTCCTCCAGGTACAGAACAGGCCCCCATTTGACTCTGCTTCCCTCGGAATATCTCAGAATAATACAACATTAAATCCATGGCATTTTGCTCAGATGGCTTTATGGGGAGCAAAAAAGAAGATTTACAAACCAGAGCCATTAATTTCCACATTAAAGGAGCCAGGAGCAGGGAGCTGCTGATACACATCAAAAGGGGCTCCAAATTCATCTTCCCTCCCTGGATATCTGGTAATTGGGAATCAAAGCCTTCCCGGGCACTTTGGTCCTCTGGACACAAGGAGGTGAACCCTGGTGTCAGTGCCTGGGCCATCTCCCTCTCCTCTCCCTCCTGGCCCAGGTCCCTCCCAGCACAGCCAAGCCCCAGGGACACCCCTGGGTGCTGCAGCCACGGTGAGCTCCTGCAGCAGGCAGCTCCTCGGGCATTCCCACGTGGAACACACTGCCACAGCATTCTGGGCAGTCAGCATGTAGAAGAGAAGATGGGAATAAAAAAAAAAGAAGAAACAACCAATAAAATAAAATAAGAAAGGGAAGGGCTGAAGGCCTTGCACAGCAGGAGCCATTGGGTTTTACTCCTGCCTTGAACACTGAGTGTGTGCCCGCAGTGGAAGGAATCTAAGGAAAGAGGAAAAGAATCCAAGGTTGTTCCTCCCTCCCCAGGCTCAGGGATCCCCCCTGAGGCCGGGGCAGGAGTGGGGCTGGCTGTGCCAGGGAGGAGCCCCTGCTTCCCACGGGAACCCCTGTCAGTGCCTCCCCCATCCCTGGAGACCCCCCCTCCTCTGGAGGGACCAGCACCAGGTGATGCCCGGGCACACCTTCACTCAGAGTTACTCTTTGCTCATGAATTAACCTCTCCCCCCATCCTAAGTGCACAGGCTGAGCTGCAGCCTGACAGTGAAGCCAGCATGAGACATTTCCAACTCCTTTTTCACCCCAAACTCAGCAGCACAAGCAGCACTGGTGAGTTGTGCTCGGCTGCTGGAGGATGAGGGGAGATGGAGATAAAGGCTCCTGATTAAAGAGGCTTCTCCCAGGCTCCACCAGCACAGGGACATGAATAATTCACAGCATGGCAAGGAAAGGTGAAGCAGCAAGACTGCCTTGGGTGTAGCACAGAGGATGTTGGGTGTGATCACAAACATCTCTTTAAAAGCAGAATGAGAGAGGGAGGGGAAGATGGATTCATGCCATGAGGAGCTGTAGACAAGGCATAGTCAAAATTTGTTTTGTAAAAATATGCAGAGGCCAAACCTCCATTAATCTCAAAAAAGTTTGACATTTTGACTCATAAGTGCTCCCAAGAACTGGATTTATTAAGTACACACATCCCACACTGTGGGGTTTATCCTCCCCCAGAACCTCCACAGGCCAGCTCTGTCTGTCCCCACAACCTCATGGCTCTGGTGTTTGAGATCAGCCCAAAACTTTCCCTGACTGATCCTCAGCTCCTCCTCTGCTGGCTCTTACCCAATCCAAGTGTGGGATCCCAGCTCTGGTCCCACCAGCCAGGTCCTGCCCCAGTCCAAGTGTGGGATCCCAGCTCTGGTCCTGCCCCAGTCCAGGGACACAGCTCCCACCCCAGCTCCTGCCTGCCCAGGCAGGTTTCCCCTTATCTTTGTTTCTTTGCTGCTCTGAGCACTCCTGCTGTGCCCTCCAAGTGCTCCCTTCCCCTCTCAGAACAGATCCCTTGAGCTGAGCTTTTCTCCTTCCTGCAACAAACACTGCCCACCCTCCCTGTGATTGTTCAGGGGATTTGGAGCAGGAGAACAACCCAGACAAATTCTGTGTTGGTGTGGAGCTCAAGGACAAACTCATTCTGTGGCTGGATTTCCCAGGCACACAGCCACCCGGCCCAAGAGCTGCTCTTTGCCACTGCCCTGGAAATCATGGAACCACAGCCTGGTTTGGGTTGGGAGGGACCTTAAAGCCCATCCAGTCCCACCCTTCCACTGTCCCAGGCTGCTCCAAGCCCTGTCCAACCTGGCCCTGGACCCTTGCAGGGCTGGGGCAGCCACAGCTTCCCTGGGGTGGAGGGTCAGTGGGTTATGTCTGCTCTGATCCCTGGAAACTCCTGATAAACACCCTTTTTTCCCCAGAACAGCTGTGGGAAGGTGCCCTCAGGGCCCCATGGTGCCTCCAAGGTGAGTGGCAGCCCCTCCTGGGCTGAGTGGCCCCAGGTCAGGCACAGCAGCCCAGCAGGTCTGGGGGGTCCCACCCCAGCAGGACACAGCCCTGGGTCCCTGCCCTTCCAGCCATGGGCCAGCACCCACCTGCCCGTGCCTGCTCCAGCAGGTTGGTGGCCATGAGGGTGACGGCGGGCGCGGCCACGGCGGTGACACGGGTGACCTGCGCTGGCAGCAGGGGGCCCACGGCAGTGTCCAGCCTGGAGGCAGAACCTGTGAGCAGACCAGAAGGGAGGAGTGGCGTTTTTCCCTGGTAAATAACAACTGCCTTTACAGCCCTCAGCTCTTTCCCCCGCTCGTGGCACTGAGGCCGTGGGCAGCGCCGAGCACGGGGCTGCTCTCGGGGATCTCGGGGAGCTGTTCCAGCCCCGGTGATTCATGAATTCATCTGCTCAGCACATCCCCTGCCCCCACCGCGGGGTTAAAGCAACGTTTGCGTGCAGCTCGATTCCTGGCCACGATGCCCACGGATCTTCAGCCAACAAACAGTGCCAGAAATTTAAAATTAATGAAAATGTGGCCCTCAAAGTAAGAATTTGCCAGGATAGATCAATGCCCTCCCAGCAGGTCACAGCAAGATCAGTGTTCTCATTTTAAATAACACTCCTCTGGTTTCCACCGTTACTCATCACAACTTCTTGGTGTCCCACTCCATCCACGGGAAATTATTTTGCCAATACTTTAAAAGTGCAGTTTTAACCAGGGCTTCACAGTCTGCTGGGACAAGGCCCAAAGCAGAAACTCTCTGATTTGCTCACGTGCATTATTCATGAGCCATCAGTAACCCAGGGCTGCTGCTAGAACCAGGCCAGTCAAACCAGGCTCCCCAGTCCTGCAGAATAATTCCTGCCTGCTGCCACGTCTGAGGTCAAACCTGGAGCATTCATTCCCAATTCACTGGGAAGTTTTCCAGAAGCTGAGCCACACAAGAGCCACCCCACCCCATCTCCTGGCAGGGTAAAGCCAGGTGTGCCAGCAGCAGCCCCCATGTCCACTGGCAATGCCATCTGGGACATATTCACAGCTGCACAGCACATCCCTGCTTTAAGGCAGGCTGGCAATAACACAATTCCCAACACAGGCCGAGCTGCAGGATTTCCTGTCCCCTCCTTCCACCAGCCACTCAAGGGCTATCAAACAGCTCCCATCCCAACTTCTGCACATTCTGGAATAACATGGCTCATTTCTGAAACCTTCAGTCTGTTATAAAAGCCCACTCACACACTCTGAACGCTCTCATGGATCTGTGTCCCTACAATCCCAGGCGCCACAGCACAATATTCCAACACAGAACATGGAATCCCAGCCTGGTTTGGCTTGGAGGGACCTCAAAGCCCACCCAGTGCCACCCCTGCCATGGCAGGGACACCTTCCCCTGTCCCAGGCTGCTCCAAGCCCCATCCTTGGGTTCTATGAATTCTCTATACCCAAAACTGGAATAATTTCCATAACTTGCATAATTATCCCCTGCAATTCCACCCAGCACTGGAGACGAGCTCTGCTCATTCCCCACCTCGGCTCCTGCCGCCTGCTCAAACGTGACTTGCCATTATATAATTTCAGCTGCTTCTTTATGTTGATTTATTACCCAATCCAGGAACAATATCAGTGCATCTTTTGATGTGATGGAAGCAATTATCCCACGGCTTCCATCCGCACCAGAGTCAAGTATATATAAATATATATTTATATCCACGTATATATGCATTTCATACATGCAGATCGAGTTCAACTGCTTATTTTAATTATAACTGCTGCTCACCAAATAAGCTGGAATGATTTAAGGCAATCTTAACCTTTAAGGAATAAATATTTATGCTTTGGAGCTCTTTGTGCTTATGAAGAGCAGTCTTTGCAATGGATGGCTTTGGAATACAAACACAGCCTGGATGGAGTTGAATGTCACGGTGCAATATCAGCCTCTGCTCTGAACTGAACAGAACCTGGGCTGGATTACAGCTGCCTGTGAACCCACACGCCGAGTGCCTGATCATTAAATTTAGGCCAATTTTACTCTAAAACAATCCTGAGGAGGGGAGGGAAGTGTTGTTCCCTGAGAAGTTTTGGGTGCTTGCAGAGCCAGGGTGGGCTGATGAGCCAACGGTGCCTCTGGAGAACATCTGCCCACTGCTGAGATCATTTCAGCCACTTCCCAGCCCCTTCCACACACTGCCACCCCCTCCTCCACCAGCCAACCCTGCCTCTGGAGAACATCTGCCCACTGCTGAGATCATTTCAGCCACTTCCCAGCCCCTTCCACACACTGCCACCCCCTCCTCCACCAGCCAACCCTGCCTCTGGAGAACATCTGCCCACTGCTGAGATCATTTCAGCCACTTCCCAGCCCCTTCCACACACTGCAACAGGGACAGAGGGGCCAAGCAGAGGGGAAGGAGGTGACAGGGACAGGGGTGAGCAGGGACAGGAGGAGGTGACAGGGACAGGAGAAGGTGACAGGGACAAGCTGAGCAGGGACAGGAGGAGGTGGAAGGAGGCGAGGCTGCTCCGTGCCCCACACAGGTTTGTCCCCTGTCACTGCAGTGCCTGCCCTGTTTCCCAGCCCACTGCCAGCACTGCCAGCACTGCCCACTGCCAGCACTGCCAGCTCTGCCAGCACTGCTGGCATGGCCCCAGCTGGGCTCACACAGAGAGGAAGGGCTGGGTCAGAGCTCAGAGCTGCTGCTGAGAGGAGAACAGCCTCAGCTCGGTGTGGTGAGGGCGAGGCAGGACACACCAAGCCCCTGCCCAGGTGAGCCAGGCCCACAGGGCAGCCCAGGCTGAGCTGTGAGGGACGTTCCAGGCAGAGGAGAGCGGGCTGCAGGGTGGGGTGGGGAGGGGCAATCAGGTGAATCCATACCTCAGGCAGCTCTGGCACTACTGGGACATCCCTTGGGAGGAATTTGCCCATTCCCAGCCCCAAGGCAGGGGACAGCAGCACCAGGATCAGGAAATCCCAGAGTCACTACGCTTCAAAAGGACTTTCAACACCATCAAAGCATGTCCCCAGGTGCCACACCCACTCTGAAGTCCCTCCAGACATGGGGATTCCACCATTCCCTGTTCCAGTGCTGCACAACCCCTCCATGAAAAAACCTCCCCTAATTTCTGATCTAAGCTCCCCTGCCTCTCAGGTGGCTGGCCTGCCCCTCGAGAGGAGCCCCCAGTGCTCATCCTGGTGTAGCCCAGCTGTCCCCAGGCACAGGGAGGAGGAGTTTGGGACATGCTGGGACATTACCAGGCAGTCTAATGGGAAAGAGCAGTGCAATCAGTAATTGCAGCCACTGTAGCTGACAGGCAGGCCCAGAAATGCACCCAGTCATTTTTATTAGTGCTGCTGTCACCTCCTGACCCCAGAAGGTTCTGGAGATCAGGGCCCAGGGACTTGCTTCATTTATAAGCATAGTCCATCCTGATGAGATAATTTGGAGCAGTCCTGCCTATCTGCAAAAGACAAGAGAAANACCCCAGAAGGTTCTGGAGATCAGGGCCCAGGGACTTGCTTCATTTATAAGCATAGTCCATCCTGATGAGATAATTTGGGGCAGTCCTGCTTATCTGCAAAAGACAAGAGAAGTCTCTTTGCTTGAAAAAAAAGGAAGAATTGAGCAGTAATAAAAAAAAAATCGACTTTTTCCCAAGCAGGCAGCATCCTTCAGCTCCATGCAGCCCCTCAGCTCTGCTCCCCCTTCCCCTCAAGGACACACCACGCTCCTCCTCAAGGCACTTCTTGTTGGGTAAACACGAGGCTGCCCAGGAGCCACCTCTGAGAAATTCTCCTTCCTTCCTCTGTTCCTTTGTAAGGCCCAGCCACGTTCATTAAAAACATTCAGCACTTTCTGAATCTGATTATGCCCTTCCCTGCGCCTCAGACCTGGGAACGTGTGGTGTTTCCTGAGCAGCAGCTGCCCTTGGCTGCCTGCACAGGCACAGGGCTGCTGGGGAGAGCATGCCAGCACAGCTGGCACAGCTGGCACAGCTGGCACAGCTGCTGCAGGGCTCAGCACAGCTGCCCTGCCCTCGCTGCCACCCCAAAGTCAGCCCCAGGGTGAGCTGGAGCTCAGCTGGTGCTCCCTGGGCGATGGAGAGAGCCCCCAGCCCCCCGCAGTGCTCTGGGGGCCCAGACCCACCCAAAGGGGGCTGGAAATGGCCATCCCTGCTTGCCCTTTGTGCTGGGACCCAGCCCGGGGGGTCACAGGGCACTGGGGATGGATGGCTCAGCTCTGACCCACCTGGACCTGCCAACAGCCCCTCAGGGCCAGCTGGGAACAGAAACACCAGCCCAGCAGCGAGGGGCACCCAGGGCTGGGCTGGAGAGAGGGACAGAGCAGCACTTGCACCCCAGAACCACGGAGTGCCAGGCTGGGCTGGGCTGGAGGGACCCAAATCCCACCCAGGGACACCCAGGACACCCCCCACTGTCCCAGGTGCCCCCAGCCCCAGGGTCCAACCTGGTCTGGGGAGTCCCCTTACAGCCCAGGGGCCACTTCCACCAGCAGCGAGGAAAAAGGAGGAGAATTCGATAAATCAGACCTGGCTGGTCTCCTACCCCATCAGAAGCAGCCCTCAAAATCAGTACCACTGAATTTCATAAATCAGAATTACAAATCAGAATTATAAATCTCATTTGATAAATGAGACTTTTCTGGTCTCCTACCCAATCAGCCCTCAATCAGCACCGCTGGTTTTGGCAGAATGACCCCAGCTGCTTTGCTCTCCTTCATCCATCTCTCCTGTGCTTTATGTTTGTTGGGGTTTTCCCATTTTTATATTGAAAAAAGGATATGGAAATTTCTACTGAAGAGCTCCTTTTCTGGGCACTGAAAGTGCCAGAAAGAATCCATCCATGACCTGGGGTGGAGCACAGGAGAACACAAGGAGCTGGAAGGTGAGGGGTGACAGCAGCAGGGATCAAGGCAGAGCAGGGATGGCACAGCCTGGCACTGGCACTGGGGACTCGAGGCCATCACTGCAGAAGGAGATTGGGACTTGGGATTCTCACAGGGACTGGGAGAAGCAGGATTTTGGCACAGAAATGCTTTGGGGTTTTTTTTTGTTTAAAATTGATGGTGTAGAAGCCAAGTCACCCCCACTGGATTTCATCAGATGAATAAATTGCCCTGGAAGGAGGTCAGAAAATTAGTGAAGGATCTTCTGTCTTTGGTGAAATGAAAAATAAAAGCATGAGGCACAGAACTACAGCTGGAGAGAGATTTATGCACAGATAAATCAGTGTACAGCAGAACAAACACATGGAGAGACATCAGCGGTCTGTTCCATGGGATACTTGCCACCCTGGCAGTGCCCAAGGCCAGGCTGGCTAGGGCTGGAGCACTGGGACAGGGGGAAATGCCCCTGCCATGGCACTGGATGGGATTTAAGGTCATCCCAGCCCATCCCATGACTGGATCCCCCGTGGATCCCAGCTCCTGCTGGCTCCCAGCCCGAGCCCACCCTCCCCAGCAGAGCAGGAGCTGCACTTCTGTTTGTCAGGATCATTTGGAGCTTTCATTTCAATATGCATTGCCACAACCACTTCAGGAGCTGGTGAATGCTGGATAAATTGCTTATTGGAGCGGGAAGGGAAGACGGGAGATGGGAAGTCAGCAAGAATTCCTGAAAATCTGCAGAGTCAGGGCTAAGTGGCAATGAGCACCCTCTGCAATGAGCTGTGCTGGGGAACATTTCCCTCTCCAATCTCTCCTCCTTTAACAACCTGGGGTTTTGCAATTTCCACCAAATGAGCAGCCAAACGAGGGAAGGCACAGCGGCCTCAAAAGCAAGGTGAAATCAAAACAAATCAACCCCCCAAAATCTGGGGTGTCACATTCAGCCATTTCTTACTGTCCTGTCCTGCACCATTGGTGTTTGAAACATCACCTGTTCAAACCAGCCAGGGAAACGCTCCAGCCCTGGGGAGGGGGATGGTGCAGGGGGTGGGACAGGATGGCCTTTGAAGGGCCCCTCAAAACCAAATTATTCCATGATCCATGAGAGTGACAGCAGCAGCAGAGCCCCACACCCCAAAGCTGCTGGGTTCAGGGGCATGAGCTATCCCCAAAGCTCTGTGAAGTGTCCTGCTCCTCCCTGACTGGGGTAATCCCAGGAAGCCACGGCTCTGATCCCCTTCAAAGCCCTGCTGCAGCATTTGGGACACCTGGGGAGTCCAGTTTAAAAATTCCTCAGAGGAATCATTTCAGACAGGGTTTATCATCCCCACTTCTTCTCTTTTGGGGGAACCCCCTGTGCCCATCCCAACAAACCCCTTGCCCAGCCCTAACCTCCTGTGGTGCTGCCCTTGTGATCCCAGGCAGGAATTCCCCCCTTTGTCCCAAGTCCCAACATGGGCTTTAACTGGAAAAAAAGAAGTTCAAACTGAAATAAGAACTCTTGAGCAGCAGAAGCTAACAGAAAGCATTTCCCAACTTTTAATGAGATTTCTCATCACAAGAGCTGTAAGAGCAGGACTCACCATGATGGAATTGAACCCGACACATTTAATAACAAAAATAGCAGGATTATTAAACCCCATTCAAGCCCTGCTTAGAAAAGCAAATGATGCAAATCCTCGCAGGCTCAGCTCGTGTCCCTGGGTGACTGCTGAGCTGAGCCCTGCTCAGACCCTGCTGGGCCCAGATCCACAGCTTCAGGCTGCAAATGCAACTCCTGCTGGAAGCTTTCTCTCCCTGCTTCTGTTTTGGAGGATGAGCAGTCAGGGAGTGTTTGGACAAGGCTCTCGGGCACGGGGGCATTGCTGGGTGCCTGTGCCAGGCCAGGGGCTGGGCTGGACCCTGGTCCCCTCCAGCTCAGGATGTGCTGTGATCCCAGGGTAAAACTCACCTTTTCTCACTTATTTCTAACTGCCCTGATATGGAGCTGAAGTGTGAGAGCCTTCCTGCTCTGGGAGCCCAGGGAAAGCAGAGCCCAGGGATGGCTTCTCCTTGAGCTTGCTTTGTGCCAAGAGGGACTGGACAGCAAAAGGCACCAGAATTTGAGCACAAACCATTCCTTTAGGGACACTTCTGGCATTATCTGGAATTATGACAAGGTGCTCTGAGTTACTGAGCTGCTCTGGCAAGGTGGGAATGGCACTCCTGCAGTGGGATCCATCACTTCCCAGGATAACCAGTTATCACCATTTGTCTGTCTCAGATCTGCTGCTCCTCTTGCATCAACGCCTCTCTAGTGAACATTCATTCCCCTGATTTTCAAAATTCTGCACTGAGAATGAGGCATCAAGCTGGCTTTACTCATTAAAAAGAAATCTTGGCAAAACTGTGCCCCAAAACGAGACAAATCTCTTCTCTCCACCTGAGAGATCCCGTTCTCAAGTGACAATGACAGTGACATTTCACACACTGTGAACCAGTACTGAAACAAAAAACACTGAAACCTTCCCCAGCTGAACTGGGCTGGAGAGGGCAAAGGCACAAGAAAAGGGGAAGAGAAGAGGGAAAGAAGAGAAGAGGGAAAGAAGCGAAGAGGGAAAATGATGAAAAGTCTCCAGCAGGGAGAAATCCTCCTCGTCAGGACAGATCCCACCAGGTCCCCGAGGTGCCACCAGGAGAGGGCAGAGCCTGGACATCTCCTGGGTCTGCAGGCTGGCACCAGGGGTCACACCACAGTCCCTGCCTCACTCCTGGGTTATCTCCACACGAGATCACCACCAGGCAATAATTGATTAAACAATTAATTAATTTGCTCCTCTGCACAGCAAACACGGAGGGAATTCAGAGACAAGAGCCCAAACACCGAGGGAATTCAGAGCCAAGAACCCAAAGACTGAGGGAATTCAGAGACAAGAGCCCAAACACCAAGGGAATTCAGAGACAAGAACCCAAAGACTGAGGGAATTCAGAACAAGAGCCCAAACACCGAGTGAATTCAGAGACAAGAACCCAAACACCGAGTGAATTCAGAGACAAGAACCCAAAGACTGAGGGAATTCAGAGCCAAGAACCCAAACACCGAGGGAATTCAGAGCCAAGAGCCCAAACCTGCTGGGCTCCCCTCTCTGCCTCTGCAAACGAGCGTTCCTGCCAGGCATGGGCACCCAGGAGCTGGATTTGGGATTCTGCACGGGCAGGGAGTGCTGCAGGCTGCCCTGGCTGGGGGGCTTGCAGAGCCCATGGAATTCCACCACCCCCTGGATTTCCCACCCCCCAAAGCACCGGGTGAAGCCAAGCCAAGCTCTGCTGCTCACTGAGGGAAAAACCCCAGGACTGTTTATCCTGCTGCCTCAGAACCCCGATCCTCTTCTGGGCTTTGTTTTAAATCCTGTGGGACCATGCAATGTCCTGAGCTGGGACCCTCAGGATCATCCAGTGCAGCCCTGTCCCTGCACAGACACCCCAAAATCCCACCCTGGCATCCCTGAGGAGCAGCCTCAGGGCCGTGCCCATTGCCTGGGGAGCCTGGGCAGTGCCAGCACCCTCTGGGGAAGAACCTTTTCCTAAAATCCATCCAGATCCCCTGGCACAACTCCTGTCCCAGGGAGCAGAGCAATATAAATCATTATAAATACTGGTATGAAAGCTTTCACAATCTGCATTGTTCTGGCACCTCACTCAGAGGATTCCCATCACCCCAGGCACAGCTGTGAGGTTTGGGAACCTCCCCAGGACACCCCAGACAGGACAGAGCCCAGGCCCAGAGCAGGGGCTGCAGAGCTGTCCCAGCCGTGGTTCCAAGAGTGTAAAACCACACTGAGATCTGCCCAGGCCTGCTGGCTCCTGCTGCATCACACACCTTAATGGAGCCTCCAAACTGGGGAAAAAAGCTCATATTGGATTTTTGGTCAGTTTCTGAGAGCAGCAGCTCCTGACCCGGGTGACCTCCCAGGTGGCAGCCAGCCCGGATCAAAGACTCCTCTTGAATTATTCATGGAGCCATCACTGAAAACTGGAAAATAGGGCTGGAGGTGCCCAAAGCCACAGCAGGGATTTGTGCTGAGTGTGCCTGGAGGGACTGGGACTCTCCTGAGCTGTGACAGAACTTTTCCAAGGCCAGGGAGGGGAGGTGGGACCACCCTGCAGCCGAGGGAGCCTCTGCCCACAGCAGGAGAAAAGGGGATGATGGTGGTGATGAGGATGGTGATGATCATCCCACACCCTTCATCTCCCACAGCCCTTCTCACTGCTCCATCCAGTCCCATTTCCCAAACTTGTATGATTCTTTTCCAGCCTCACACAAACTCCAGCAGCAGCTGTCCTTCTCCTCTCTGGACAGGATGTAATCCTGAGAGAATACACTGAATTATGCAGCATCAGGCCCTCAGAACCCCCACCTCGCTCCCCATCTAGCAGAGTAATTATTTCTGCATGAACCAGTCATTGTGTTTCGGAGTGAAATCTTCAAGCACTCGTTTCTGGGAGGATTTGAGTCAGAAATTAGGTTTGGAATTTTGAACCCAGCCAGGCAGAAACCAGCAATGTGACTCTCATGCTCCCTTTTTAGGGTGGTTTCTGAGTCAGGTTTAAGGTCCCAGGTTCTTGGCACCACAGAGGGATTCAATGTGGAACAGGGGCTGGCAGGAGGGATTTTCTGGGGATGACAGAATCCCAGCCTGGGATCTTAAAGCCCATCCCATTCCACCCCTGCCAAGGGCAGGGACATCTCCCACTACCCCAAGTCCTTCTCCTTTTCCCCTTCCACCATCCCCACGCCCTGCATGTGCCAACAGAGCTGCAAGTGCAATAAAATCCATGAAATTCCATTTAGTACTCTGGGGAAGCTCCTATGGCACACTTAAAATTGGGAAATGTAATTAAGTTCCCTTATTTATATTCTGGCCAGGAAGGAAGATTCATTTTACCTTGTTACATTTCTTTACACTTTAGTGGGGCCTGACTGAGGAGCGGGGGAGTCACCCAAGAAACATCCACAGCTCCAAAGCAAACCTGGGTACAAACACCAGGGAAATCCCTGTGGATTTGGTTCCCACCATCCAGGGAGCTGAACAGGAGTAGCTGTTTGATTGGAGGAATAAAAATAAAAATAAAAATATAATAATACTACAAACCCTGAGCTCTCAGCCTCACAGTCCCCCCACGTCATGCCATGGTGCCCTGGAATTTCTGTTCCCCCATAATAAACTCCCAATCAGGTATTTCTATATTAATTTTAGTTTCCAAGATGAAGTGTAGCAGCAATTTCAATGATTCAAAGGATGTTTGGTGGCACAGGGTTTGCTCAGCTCTCAATCCCCCTGGACAAAATGTCTGGAGCATTCCAGGGTCCCCTCCTGTTCCAGGGAATACTGAGATTATCCCTTGCCTAGCTCACCATGCTGAGAATTGCACCAGGAGGTAAAAGACCCTGCAGATGCAAATCCTAAAAGTGGAGATCAATCCACTGGAATTGTAGAATTTCCTCCTCCATCAGGTTTAGTTTTGCACTGAGTTTACCCCACATCAGCCCTGATTCAGGCCAAACATTGGGAATATAATAGTTGAAATCCACTCTGTGGCTTCATTTTACAGCATCAAAACCAGTCCCCAAATTGCTGAATAATAAAGTTGTCTGAACACACAAAAAAAAAAAACAAAAAAAAAAAACCAAAAAAAACTAAAAAATGCTTCTTTTTCCTCGCTAATAAGCAAGACAAAAGCACACAAAGCAACATCACTCCCATCTTTTACAGAGGCTCAGCAGGATTTGCTGCCTTGTTCCCCTCTCCAAGTCCCCCAGAATTCCTGCTGGGCACCCCAAGCAGCACAAAAGCTGGGCCTGGACATCCCCTGGGAATTATTTCACATCCCAGCACCATTCCACTAAGCCTTGGCCACACCTGCAGAGCTCCTAATGCTTTAATTGCATAAATAAATTTCAGGACACAGCAGCAGCAGCAGCCACCAAAACAAGGTGTTCCCTCAGCTCTGATTTAAAACCCATGGAATTCTCACAGGAATTCTCATTCATTCATCTTCTTCTGCAGAGGGACAAGCAAGGACTCCTCGTGGAACGATCCCATTATCCTTCCAAGGCTTATTCCTTTCTTTCACTCAGTTTGGGTTTTCCTTCTAAGACTTCTGCTCCACTTACAAGAAATATATCCAGCTCAGTGAGGGCTTTTTAAGCTACACAAATCTCGATAAATTTGAGTCTGACAGAAAGAAAAAGAGCCCAGGCTGCCCCGTGCAGCCCAGGCTCCTCAGAGGGACCCAGGGAAAAGGAGAAACTCCTGTGCCAGTGGGACCCCCGAGCCCCAGCCTCACCCTGGCTGGGGAACCCCCCTGGCAGGGCTCTGGAGAGGAACTGCTGCTCCGGGGGTGAAACCTGATTCTACACTGCCCTTCCCACAGAAAACCCAGCTCAGTGCTTTAACAAGCAGTTACAGACACAGTGAATTAACTCTGACTTTCGTGACATTTACCAAGAGCTGGGCACGACTGAGAGGATTTGGGTTGTTTGTCTTTTGTAACTGCCACTGGAGTATTGATATTTTTCCTTTTGTCAATACCTTGCTCTCACATCCCAGGCACTGAGAGCCTCTTCTGGAGCACACCATGGGAGCAGCTGCTTAACCATGAGCCTGGCCTAAGCAGGACTGAGGTGTGGCCTTTCCTGATGTCCAGCCTGACCCTCAGGTCCTGCCCCTGCTCCCCAGACATCCCAAAGCCTTGGGAATGCCCCTGTTGGTACAAAGTGCCCTGTGATCCACAAACCCAGTCAGGCCCATGGATTTGCACCAATAAACCCCCCATGGCTGGCTCTGTATGGTGCAAAAGTGTGCAATATCACAGAGCTGTGCCTGACCTCACCCTGCCCGTCCTCCTCCTGCACTTTGCCTTGGTACCCAAACAGGCTGGGAGCCATCACCCCATTTCTTACAGGGTCCTAAGTGGGCAGCTCCAGCCTCCAGCAGGGATCACTGTGCAGGGAGGAGGGAATTGGTGCCATTTCAGTGGGGTCTGGGCATTGTTTGAGCCCCTGTACCAGCTCACCTTCCCTCTGCTCTGCCAACACAGACAGGGAAGCAAAAGGTGATTTTGTGCTGAATATTAGCCCGGGCAGGAAGCTATCACTTTAACAACTATAAACATTCATCTGCTTGCTTCGTTACCCAGCATTAGAGCCGGGCACATCCTTTACAGCCAGCTCCTTGGAGCCACCAGCACTCCCCAGCCAGCCTGTGCCAGTGCCAGACACGGGCACCCCAGCAAGGCCAGGGGAGGAGCACCCCATTCCTGCCTGGAACACTGGCTGCTCTCCCCAGATTGTCCATCTGTGCTCACCTAGTGCCGTGGGATTCTGGTGCAGGGAGGGCTGGGCTGATGTGACCTGAGAGCTGCACGAGGAGAATTCCCCCAGGGTGGATCCCACAGGGTGGGAGTGAGCCCAGCAGAGACCCAGCCTGGCAGAGCCAGCAGCAGCCACCCCAGTGCCAGAGCTGCAGGGGCTCCCCAGGCACTGACTCGCTGGATTGCAGCTGTTAATTAACCTCACTGACTCACTGGATTGCAGCTGTTAATTAACCTCATTAACAGAGGGGAAGGAAGGAGGTTGCAGTGCACACAGAGGTTGGACACACGGCTCAGCCCAGCCCAGCCCTCCCAGTAAGGAACTGGGAGGGAAGAGGTTGGCCAGGAAACATCTGGGAGAATGCTGGAACATCAAGGCCAGGCTGGGCACTGGGGCTGGGAGCAGCTGGGACAGTGGGAGGTGTCCCTGCCATGGCAGGGTGGCACTGGGTGGGCTCTGAGGTCCCTCCCAACCAATCCAGCCTGGGCTTCTGTGATTCCCTGGGGACCTTAGGCTGGGCTCAAGGGTTCAGTGGGACTAACCCCAGAGCCCTGTGCCCTTCCCAGGCCCTGTGGCCACCTGGGACAGCCTGTGCCTCTGCTGGGAGGGGCAGCAGCTCCCTGACAGACACGGACAGAGCTCGGGCACACACTGGCACCGAGAGCTGGCCTTGACACGCAGCATTAAGGTGCTGGGAGGAGGAAGGCTCAGTCACTTCCCAGCTGCTCCGTGGCAGCCTAAACCACCACATTTAAACCCTTAAATAATGCTGAGAGCCAGGGAACAGGTGGCAAATGGATTATATGGCAGATGGTGCCTTTTTTAATATTTGTGCTCTCTGCTAATTTACAGAGTCCATAAGCACAGACTCATCTCTTACCTTCTTCACTGCTACCATTAAAAACCTGCATGTGAGGAAAATAAACACCCACTTCTTTATGCAGGAGCTGCAGAGGGGTGTTAGAGATTACCAGACACCCCATTCCTTAATTACTGCAGGTAAGTGCTGGTGCTTGCAAATTTAATGCATTTAGGGTTTCTTTGAGCCAGATTTCAGAGCCTTGGCGTGGCAGTGCTGGGAAATGCAGTTTCCTCCCCCAGCAGAGCCCAGGAAGATGCAGCACAGTGAGGAGCTGCATCTCCACAAGCTCCTGTTTAGTCTTTATGTTAAACCTGGCACAAAATCCACACTCACAGCCAGGCTGCCATGAAATATTTAAGGGAACATTTGCCTGGGAGATGCACAAGCAGCACCACCAGTAGATGCAAAATGAAGAAAGGAAATAAAAGCAATACTAACCCAAAATGGGGCTGCAATTGCATCGCTGGAACCTTCTCTGTTCACCTCATTGGTGTGGGAGCAGAGAGCACAGCAATGTGGGGCCCAGGCCCCTCTCACTGCACAGAGCCTGAGCTGGAGCCTCTCCAGCCACAGATCACTCCGTGGGCAGGTTCCTCAAGCTTCAATATTTTATTCCATATAAAACAGTATTTTATGTTGCTATTAAACCCAGGACTTTTATGCTGCTTCTCTCCCCTACGTTTATTTCATCATTACAAGTTTTTCTAGGCTCAGCACAGTGACAAAACAATCCCCAAGAGCACCACTGAGTGCAGAGCCAAGGCACAGCAGCCTGCAGCAGCCAGCACCTCCCAGCCTGTGTGCTCAGCCCCATTTCCAGGGATCCAGCTGGGATCCTTCACAGCCTCCTGCAGGAAAAGGCTGCACATGCCTTTAAATTCCCCAAATATCCTCTGCTCTCTCATAGCTTTGCTTCTGATTTTCCTTCCCAAAATGTAAAATAAATTGTATTAAAAGTCTTTTTTTTTTTTTTAATGACCAGTGCATTGTGCACACTCGCAGTTCCCCTGCATTCCTGGTGATTTGCTTCGAGGGAATTCCAAGGAATTTCCTCTGTGAGGATGGAAAAGCAGCAGAGCCTGGATCCCCACCTGCCCTGTGCCCTTGCCACACCTCCCACCTTGTGCTAACACCCTGCTATTCCCAAAGGTATTAATTAGACTGCCAGGAATTAACTGTAAGGCTGCAAAACTAACCACAATCAAAGGGCTAAAATAAAATAAATATTCACTCCTAAGACTATTGATGGAGGAAATCCCTGTGATTGGAGACACAGGACTACACAAGGCAGGAACAGGACACTGATCTCTAATAGAATCAATTAACAGGGGATAATCAATTAACTGGGGCAATCACACACACAATGTTCAGCCTTCCAGGCACCAATAAACATGGAGAATGAAGTTGGAAATAATGTAATTTTGGGGGTTTTAAGTTCATTGCTACTGTGTGCCCATGGCCTCTCATAAGCCTTAGACAAGGGGAATGTGGGAAGGTCATTAACCCCAGGGGCACAGGTCATTAACCCCAGGGGCACAGCTCATTAACCCCAGGGGCACTTTTTAGGTGACAGGTGGATCAGGACAAATGCAGGGAGGAATTCCTTCCATCTCCCATTTAATGGCTGTAGTTCAAACCATCCTCCTGGTCCCATCACACCTGGCCACAGCATTACCCCAAACAGTGGGTGTGGGGTGCAGCCCACCTGCATTTAAGGTTTCTGCACCTGCTTTTCCCCTGTTTCCACTCCCTCCCTCAGCCCCTTTTGCCAGGTCTGGACCTGCCCAGGCCAAGGACACCTCAGAGGGGTCCCTGCCCCACGGCGCCCCAGGGCTCCTTCCCACCCACCAGGGCAGCTGTGCCTCAGGCTGGTGGGGACAAATCCAGCCCCAACCCCTTCCATCCTCCTCCAGCCCGGTGAAATGATCCTATAAAACTGTTTGATGGCAGCTCTGCAAAGGCTCCAGCCTTCCCCCAGAGCTGGGGATAAAAGAGAAAAGCAGGGAGCTGGGTCTCAGGTTCACTGCTCAGGGCTCAGGCATTCCCAAACAGCTCAGTCAGCAGGACAGAGCCCCAGCGTGGGCTGGCCATGAGGACTGGATATGGGGATGGGGAGGGAATGATTGCTGAGGCACTCAGAGTGAGCTGTTTGATGGCCCATCACACCCAGCACAGCATGGGGACCATTCAGGGACAATTTTCCTGGCCTGGCACGTTTGTTGTCACAGAACCCAGGGAGTTCTGGGGGGACAGAGATTCCTGGAATGACAACACCCAGCTATGCCCAGCTCCTCCCCACACTCCACTGAGAACACATCTCAAATGTCATCCTACTTTCCAGGTAAGCAGGGATTTTTTTTCCTCCTTTAAAATACGCCTAAACAGGCAAAACGCTTTCCAGGAGTCAAACAGGACATTCCATGGGAAGCAGCACCAGCTCCCTGCCCCACAGCAGCATTAACTCTGCTTTCTGCTCTAAGTTCAGCACCAGCCTTTTTTGGACTAAGTGCAAAACACTTTCAGTCATTCCAAAGAGCCCCTGGGGTTGGAAAAGCCCTCCAGGATCACCAAGTCCACCCTGTGTCCCATCCCCACCCTGTCCCCAGCCCAGAGCCCTCAGTGCCACCTCCAGGTGCCAACCCCAGGGATGGGCACTCCAGCCCTCCCTGGGCAGTTCCAGTTCCTGACCCCCCTTTCCATGGGGAAATTCCTGC
Organism: Urocynchramus pylzowi; assembly: GCA_013397555.1. NCBI lineage: Eukaryota > Metazoa > Chordata > Aves > Passeriformes > Fringillidae > Urocynchramus > Urocynchramus pylzowi. The sequence continues at coordinate 127,179 of VZRH01000649.1, read as the reverse complement.
TGGTGCCCCCCCTGCCCCTGCCCTGGCCCAGCCTGAGGCCGTTCCCTCTGCTCCTGTCCCTGTTCCCTGGAGCACAGCCCGACCCCCCCGGCTGTCCCCTCCTGGCAGGAGCTGTGAGAGCCACAAGGGCCCCCTGAGCCTCCTTTTCCTGCACCTTCCCTCCTCTGGGCCCGTTTGCTGTTCCCAGCCCTGGTCCCACAGCCCTGCTCTCGGCAGGAAGGAGCATCCCTGGGATCCATCTCTCATCAAAGCTCTCCCACAAATGCCAAACCAGAACTGCACCTTCTGCAGAATTCAATCTCCCTGTGCCTCGCTGTGCTACACCTCAATTACCAAAAAGATGGAAAATGCACCCTCATTTACATTTTTAACTTAATTGGCAGATAACTGTTCTAAAAATAGCCCCAAGCATCCCAGGTGCAGTTACAAACATTGCCCTAAAGGCTCTGATCAGCCAGACCTGCCCAGCCAGGCAGGGATGCCCCCTCAGCTGCCACCTTCAGAAAGGTTTCACTCAGCACCCAGAAAAAAGCCCTTTTTCCAGGCACCAACCACACCTCAGCTCTGGGAAAGGATCCAGGCTGAGCTCTCCCAGCACGTTTGTAACTAAAATCACCCAGACAATCTGCTGGGGACTCCATCAAGTGTTGTCCCACGTTGTGCAGCCACCTTTGAGTGCCCGTTTCAGCTGAGAAGGTGAACGGTTCAGCTCAGGTGTGAACACATCTCCATAGCCCTGAGGGGGTGCTGGGGGGCTCAGAGGTTTTCCCAAGGATCCCCCTCAGATGAGGGAGGAACCAGCTCAGTTCATCCAGTCCCCTAAATGTGACAGGGACAGGCCTGTGACAAACATCCCCGGAGCTCTGAACCCAGTCCAGAGAGCGCCTCCAAACTGCTCCAGAAACCCCAAATTTAACCCCGGCAGTGCCACCTGTGCCAACATTCACCAACACCCTCACACCCTGTGCTGCCCAGAGCTGCTCCTCAGGCCACAGCAGGGACCTTACCTGGGAAGGGCGAGGCCAGGAGCGGGACTTTGATGGGGGAGAAGGTGAGGAGGTGGCAGGGCTGCAGGCTGGGCCCCGGCGGGGCCTGCGGGGCCTCGGGCTCCAGGGCCACCAGCGCCAGGCTCTGAGAGCCACCCACGGCTTTAAGGCTGTTCTGGCAACCACCTGTGGGGGAGAGAGAGACATGAGTGGGGCTGGAGGGGACAGCAGCGGGCCTGGGGACAGTGGTGTGCTCAGCACTCGGAATTCTGACACGGGATGGAGCAAGATGCAGCACGTCCCACCTGGCCCTGTGCGTCCCCTCAGAGAGACGCCGGAGCCTGAGCAGGTGTGAGGTGGAATAAATCTGTTTATTGTGTCCACTCTGGGCCCCAGAGCTCAGGAATCACAGAACACAGAATCATTTACAGTGGGAAAGACCTGCAGGGTCATCAAGTCTAAATCCTGACCAACCCTCACCGTGTCCCCAGCCCAGAGCCCCGAGTGCCACCTCAGGGATTCCTGGGACACCTCCAGGGATGGGCACTCCAACCCTCCCTGGGCAGTTCCAGTTCCTGACCCCCTTTCCATGGGGAAATTCCTGCTGGTGCCCCCCCTGAGGCCGTTCCCTCTGCTCCTGTCCCTGTTCCCTGGAGCAGCAACAAAGGAAGAAAGTCAAGGAGCTACTGGAGAGGGTGCATTGGGCCCACAGAGGTCCTGTTGGGCCTGGAGCATCTCTGGGCTGAGGAGAGGCTGTGGGAGCTGGGCCTGGTCAGGCTGGAGAAGGGAAGGCTGAGAGGGATCCCATCAGCCCACACACATCTCCCCAAGGGCTGTCAGAGGCCGGTGCCAGAGCCAGGACAAGGAGCCCTGGCCAGGAACTGAACCACAGCAAGTTCCAGCCCAACACGAGCGAGAACTTCTTCCCATGGAGGGGCAGAGCCCTGGAACAGCTGCCCAGGGAGGGGCTGGGGTCTCCCTCTGCAGAGCCATTCCAAAGCTCCTGGACACGTTCCTGTGTACCTGCTCCAGGTGCCCCTGCCTGGGCAGGGGCTGGGTGGTCCCGGAGGTGCCCCCAGGCCCAGCTGCTCCGGGCTGAGCCATTTCTGCAGGACACAGAGCCCCTTTGCTAATGGTGATTCCAAAGCCCAGCTGTGGCTGGAGCATTTTCAGCCATGAAACCCCACAGATGTGCACACATCACAGAACCCACAGGGACAAGGCAGCAGTGACTCACACACCAACTGTGCAGAGTTATTACATTTAAATGAAAAAACTTAATAAAAAAGTCAAATATTTGAACACAGGGAACACAATTATTCTCAACTTTCTGAAGTGTAACTGTCTGATGCCAAATCTGAATTTATTCCTTGCTATATTAGGCACCCACTGCTCCCTCATCTGCCTGGCTGCTCTGCTGTGTCTTGCACACAAATCCCTGAGTTTGACAAGCTCTACAGCTCATCTCCTTCATCCCAAAAACTCAGCAGGACACTTCATGGAATCCCTGAGGCTGGCAAAGCCCTCCCAGCCCAGGGAGTCCCAGCTGTGCCCGATGCCCACCCTGTCCCCAGCCCAGAGCTCTGAGTGCCACCTCCAGGTGACACCCCCAGGGATGGGCACTCCAACCCTCCCTGGGCAGCCCCTGCTGACAGAGCCCAGGAATGTCCCAAATAAACCCTTGAACACCCTTTAGCCCCTGCACCATTCACTCCCCAGCCCAGCAGTGGCAGGGAAGACCTTCAGAGCTCAATCTTGGCTAATTATGTTAAATAAACAGGAGTGTAAAACAGGAGTGTAAAACTCTTGAGGAGCAAAGCAAATCTGACAAAGAGCAGCTGTTCCTCCCTCCACGCCGAGCTCAGGATTCAGAAGTTCAGCAATCATCAGCTTCTTGTGGCATCCAGCAAAGCCCTGAGCCCGGGTGCACACCCTGCAGGCAGTGGGACACATCTGTGCCTCCACAAACCCCCAGCTGATCCCACTCCCCACTCCAGGCCTTCCCCCACTCTGAGGCTCCCTTTCCATGTGTGTTCCAGCACAGAGAGCAGGGAATGGGTGTTTGTGGGTGGGGGATGCAGCCCCCTACAACAGCTCCAGGTAGGGGAATCACAGCAGGGACCTGGGATCACAGGATCAGGGAATGGGTTGGGTGGGAAGAACCTGGAAAACCACCCAGTGCCACCCTGCCAGGGCAGGGACACCTCCCACTGTCCCAGCTGCTCCCAGCCCCAGTGCCCAGCCTGGCCTGGGGCACTGCCAGGGATCCAGGGGCAGCCCCAGCTGCTCTGGGCACCCTGTGCCAGCCCTGCCCACCCCGCCAGGGAACAGTTCCCAATTCCCAATCTCCCATCCAGCCCTGCCCTCTGGCACTGGGAGCCATTCCCTGGCTCCTGTCCCTCCATCCTTGTCCCCAGTCCCTCTCCAGCTCTCCTGGAGCCCCTTCAGGCCCTGGCAGGGCTCTGAGCTCTCCCTAGAGCTGCTCCTCTCCAGGTGAGCCCCCCCAGCTCTCCCAGCTTTGTCCCAGCCCTTTACAAACAATTATTTCCCAACAAAATAAGCCCTGCATTAGCAAAACAGAAGTTTAGTGTTTTCAGTGTCACCAAAAAAAAGTCCATTATTTCCACAGTCATTATTCCTGCATGCCAAGGAACACCTGCAGATGCACTAAGTAAAAGGCACACAGGCCAAACAAACCCCACAAATATTTAAGTTTTGATCATTTAGCAATGGATAAATGAAAACAGATTTTTCTGCTGGACCAACAGTGGAAATTAAAAAACAAAAAATAAAAAACCATCAGTGTCCAACCAATCCAAGTGTTAAATACAAGCTCATTGTTCATTCACCTGGGAAGTGGAACAATCCTTCAGTGAGGTCAAACACCTGCCCTCCAAGAGCCTGTGCTCATTCCCAATTCCAGCTGTCTGCTGCTGGGAAAAACCCACAAAACATCTCCTGTAGCTCCTGTGAAAGCTAATGCTGTCTGCAAACACGACTTTGCTGTGCCTTCCTGCAGGGCACATGAGCAGAAAGGTTGTTTACTTCTCATTTGATTCTTTTCTTCTGGAGAGGAGGATGTGATTTCCCCAAAGAGGGCAGGAAAACAGGAGAGTGATGTGAGCCTGGGCAGGCACAGCCTGCGCCGAGCGCGCTCCTGAGCTGGGCTGCCTCATTAAACTTGCATCAATCCCCTCATCAAAGTTTCATCGCTCAGCTGAAAGAGAAGTTTGGGTGGTTTCCCCTCCTTTGATGAAGTCCTCTCTGCCTCTCCCCTGCTGAATAACTCCATGGAGCAAGGGCCACCCCTGGGGGTTCAGTGCTGGGGGAGCAGGGCAGGGCTCAGAGGCTCCTGCTGGGCCTCAGCTCAGCAGCATCCCCCAGCCCATGCCCTCAAACCCAGCCCAGCTCTGCCAAAGGCACTGCCACCTGGCCCAGGACTCATGAGGGCTGGGGGCCTCCACCTGAGAAGCTCTCCTCACAAACAAACCAGACCTTGCTGTGAGTTTTTTCAAAAAGAACTCGAAAGAGTTTTAGAGTTACCATTAATCACCCCGCACTCACGGGAGAATTTCAAAAGTCAAATACCATGAAAAGAGGAGTCAAATACTATCACTGATATTCCAGTGAGGGGGAAAATGCAGGATTTTTTCCAGCAATGGTGTTTTCCCCAGGTCTGGTTTTGCCAGGTCATGGTACACCTTGGCAGCGAGGTGCAAACTTCTCCTCTGAATCCCAGAGCCCCTGGGGCTGGAAGATCCCTCCCAGCCCATGGAGTCCCAGCTGTGCCCCATCCCCACCCTGTCCCCAGCCCAGAGCTCTGAGTGCCACCTCCAGGAGCTCCCTGGACACCTGCAGGGATGGGCACTCCAGCCCTCCCTGGGCACTTGCAGTGTTCCTGTTCCCAAAACCATCCTCAGCACCAGTCCTGGTCTAACAGGAGCTCCCAGTGCTGGGCTCCCATCCAGCCCAGCCCTCACAGCCCCCCAGCCCAGATGATGGCTTTAAGCAGAATTTTCTGTATTTTTAAGAAGGATTCTCTGCATCTTTAAGCTCTGATGTCTTTAAGCAGAATTTTCAGTATTTTTAAGTCGGATTCTCTTCATCTTTAAGCTCTGAGTCTTTAGGCAGTATTTTCACTATTTTTAAGTTGAATTTTCGCATTTTTAAGCTCCAGGACTTCAGGCAGAATTCCCTGTCCCTTTCTTTGACCTCAGTCAGATATCCCACTGCAAAGGGAACAAACCCAGGGATATCCCTACAATGGGAACAAACCCAGGGATATCACTGCAAAGGGAACAAACCCAGGGATATCCCTGCAAAGGGAACAAACCCAGGGATATCCCACTGCAAAGGGAACAAACCCAGGGATATCCCTGCAAAGGGAACAAACCCAGGGATATCCCACTGCAAAGGGAACAAACCCAGGGATATCCCTACAAAGACAAACTAACACAGGGATATCCCTGCAAACACAAACAAGCACACCAACAGCCCTGGAAAGGGAAACAAACAAACCCAGGGATGTCCCTGCTTTCCTGACATCCCTGCTTTCCAAGGGGGAAATCAGCTGCTGGCACTGCCACTGCAAACCCCAGTGACTCCAGGAACACTTTCCTCTCGTGTGCAGTAAACAGACATGCCTGGCTCCTCTCAGACACCCCTGCCCTGCAAGCACCGAGAGCTGGAGTTACCCACACGGGGTCAGGTGGGATGATGTTATGGAAAGGTCAGAACAGCAGCCTCGCCCATAAACACATTGCTCGTGGGGTTATTTCTGTCATTGAAGTGGGAAAACAAACTTCACTCTGTTTCTCTTGATTTGGGGAGATAACGGGAAAAGCACCAAAAAACCATAAACTTAATGAGCAAAACAAAAACTTCGTGAAGGCTGTGGTTAAAGCCAAGCATTCCCAGACCTAATAAAGCACTTGGCTGGCAGTGCTTGAATGCTCCACAAACAAAGAGAGGTTTGATGGCTTTTCAGGGACATGAATGGGGTCCTGCTGTGCTATTCTCTGTCCCTAAACAGGGAGCCCCAGCACACGCACTTAAATGCAAGATAATCCAATTTGCGAAGCCAAAATCTGAGTGCTCGTAAATGGAGATGTGCTTCAAACACAGAGCTGGTGCTTAGGAAATACAGGAGGTCAGAGGCCCTGGGTGGTGTATTTCATGAGAAAACAGAACCCAGATCTAACTGAGAGCAGCCCTATTTCATTCAGAATCTGTAAATGGAATTACCTAGCAAACTGGGCCTGTGTTTGGATGTGTATCTGCATGCCAGGGCTGACACTGTCTTGGTTCTTAAAGGGTACTGCCATCAGGAGCAAGACATGAACCAGAAGGATCAAAATGTAACCCCCTCGGGATGTCCCACCCCACATCCTCATCTCCAGCCAGGACACATGGAACCAGGTGAGCTTTAAGGTCCATTCCAGCCCCAGCCTTTCCACAATTCCATGAGAACCTTCCCAGATACAGACATAAGAACACATCCTCGGGCAGGGAGCACTGGGGCAATGGTCCTGAGAGCCAGAGTGCCAAACTACCCAGCACACCTCCAAACAACACCAGAGGATGTCCTGTACCCCAGGGCTCCAGCTTCCACTAAGGAGTGGGTGGAACCCCACCACGGGGTGCTGCCAGCGCTCCCTCACCCCGTCCAGCAGCCACCCAGCTCACAGGGACGTGCAGGACACCCAGCTGGCACTGGCACAGCTGGCACAGGGCACCTGGCCAGCCCTGACCTCACCCACACGGCGCAGGAGCCCGAAACACGAATCCTTCCCGCCCAGAAACACCAATGCTCCCTTTGCAGAAACATTAAATGCTGCCCTCCTCCCCAGAGCAGGCACGAGCCAGGCACCATTGCCGGGGCAAAGGCCACCCCTCTCCTCAGGAACACACAACACAGAGCACATAATTCACGGTCTGCACTTCGGGAGAGAACGGGGAGAGAACAACCACGGCTGCTCCTCACAGCAAACAGCACCTTGGAGTGGCTGGGGCTGCAGCTGCTCAGTTATGCACATTAGCCTTCGCAGGCTCCGAGCTCACTCCTTGAGCTGGGAAGGCTGCAGCTCCATCGAGAAAACAATTCTATCATTGCTGATGGCTGGGGAAGGCAGAGCTGCCGCTGGAGCAGCTCTGAAGGGAATCCCGCACAGAAAGCTGATGAACTCCCCTTTTCCCACTTAACGGAGAATCTGCTCCCGGGATTTTTATCACTCCTCGCATTAAGTGCAGGTGTTACATAGGAAACGCTTCCAGTGCTGCCATAACGCCGGGAGAAGCAGCTCCCGGCTCTGCCTGCAGGACAGGGATGGGCCACCCTGCAGGAGGGGCCACCGGTCCCTCCCGAGCTCTGGAGCCCCACCCAGCCTGGGACGGGATGGGCTGGCACCGACCACAGCAGGAGCTCAAGAAGGATGGGAAGGAACTCCTGACTGGCCCTGGCACAGGGTGCCCAGAGCAGCTGGGGCTGCCCCTGGATCCCTGGCAGTGCCCCAGGCCAGGCTGGGCACTGGGGCTGGGAGCAGCTGGGACAGTGGGAGGTGTCCCTGCCATGGCAGGGCGGCACTGGGTGGGCTTTGGGGTCCCTCCCAACCCAAAGCCATCCAGGATTGTGTGATCCCATTATTTACAGAGATAGATGGGGAGATTTGAGCTCCTCCCTGCCCTTCTCTCACCCCAAGGGAGCTCAGCTGGCAGCCAGCACTGAACCAGCTGCAGGGCTGCCGAGCAGACAGCCATGGGCACGTGTACTGTCCAGGGGGAGGAAACCCTTCCCCTCCCGGGGCTCCCTGCAGCCCACAGAGGTGGCACCTGGCAGAGCAGGCTGCCAGTGTCCCTGTTCTACCTGGCACTGCCCCTGAGCTGCTCCCAGGAATGTTCCTGCCTTATATCTGCCATTCTGCGTGTGATAAAATACACCTGTGCACATTTAAAATTCTGAAATATTGTAAAACATTGCAGTCTTTAAAAGGTGCAGAAACAGGAGGGGCTGTGGCTCCCCTGCCCAGACCCCCCCTCAGCAGCACGCCCACCCTGTGATTCCCCAGGCAGCCTGGGCATGCAGCTGCTGTTGTGTGTAATAAATACCAATAAATGCTCTAATAGACAGAAATGAATTAATACCAGGGTTTCCCCACAGCACCGACTCCTCCAGCTGAGCCCCGGGCAGTGCTGGCAGGAGGAGAGGATGGCTGAGCCACAGCTCTGCTCAAACACCAAAATACAGACCCAGGTGAAGGGGCCAACACTGCCAGGGCACTCCCTGCTAATTACTGAGCCTGGTAACGAGCCCAGGAGCGAGGATCTCCTGCAGCACACTCTGAACCTCAGCACTGCAGGCAAACTCGATGGCCTGGCTGCTGCACAGCTCTGAAATACAAACTGCTTTTGGAGAGCCCGCAGACAGGGGAGCTCTGCTCAACCCCAGGGACAGCACCTTTGCTCTGAGGAGGGCAGGAACACCTGGCAGCAAGCCAGTGATTCTAATTCCCACTTTAGGAGTGTACTTAGGGACTGAAACATGAATGGCACTTTACTCCTCAGCCTTCTGGATAGAACTGCTATTTTAATTTACTCCTGCAGCCACAAAACAGAGATTCAGCCCTGCTGGAATGCATGGTCTGCTCTTGTCCAAGGATAAATGCTCTTTACCAGGTGTAAATCTTAGTTACCTAAAGCATCACAGAATATTTACACAGTTAATATTTATAACTTTTAGTAGTTCTGTTCAGTTATGCAGATTAATGGAATTTATTTCACAAATGACTGAGCCTTAATGAGATGATGGATCCACTGCTGCTCTCCTGCTGGCTGTCTGCACAGACCCCACCAAACTCTGCAAATGAGCAGCCAGCAGAATCCTACATGGACTGTGCCACGGAATCATGCAATCATTGAGGCTGCCAGCGATTTCTCGTTCGAAAAATAAACTCAGTAGTTGGGGAGTGGTTGGTCCCTTCCTGGCAGAGGTCACCAAGCAGCTCCAGAGCAGCCTGGCACAATCTGCTGCAATTACACAGGGCCCTCTCTTCCTCTCAGAGTCATTCAGAGGGTGAGCTGCACTTGGCCATCAAGGCTCTGCTCAAGCAAGGGGTTTGCAGCTGAGCGGAAGCAAATCTTTGCTTTAGAGCAGCTTTGCCTCTCTGGGGGATGCATTAAGGGAAAACCACCAAGAAACAGGCAATACTTAATTATTGATGTGCTTATTTCCTGACCTGGGATCAGCTGAGGGGCCAAGACGAGCGTGGGCAGCGGCCTGGAGGCAGCAGCTGGCCTGGCTACAGCCATGGCTACTTGATTGCTCAGCAGCAGAGGCTTCTCAGCCCCCTGGAACAGCCTGGACTCCTCAGGCTGGATCCAGGCCGAATCCAGGGCAAAGGCATTGTTCAAGTAGATCTGTCCAACAGAAAGAAAGAAAAAGGTTACAGTTTGAGGTCCCACACTCAGAAGTACAAGTGAGAACGCAGCGTCTGACTCGGTATTTCAGCAGGCAGAGCCTCAGCTGGGGACAAACTGCCCAAACCAGGCTCCCTCGGTGCTGAGGCTGGAGTGACCACTTAGAAACTAAGTGGCTTTGACATGACTGATCAGCTGCTGCAGCTGCACGGGAGGCAAGGAGTCCCTGCAGGCAGCGTTGTCCTGACACAGCCACCCCGAGTGACCCCACTGGCACGGGGACTGCGGCCACCTCCCCAGCCTGGGGGACATGGGGGCGAGGGACAGGGGGCACAAGGACACAAAACCAGCTGAGGGACAGGGGGGACAGCAGCACAAAACCAGCTGAGGGACAGGGGGACAGAGCACAAAACCAGCTGAGGGACAGGGGGACAGAGCACAAAACCAGCTGAGGGACAGGGGGGACAGCAGCACAAAACCAGCTGAGGGACAGCAGCACAAAGCCAGGTGTTCAGCACTCAGCTGGCAAAGGGGCATATGTGGGGAACAGAGGTGGGATGGGGACATGGGACCCCAAGGGCCACCCTGGCACCAGGGATGTGGCAGCGCCCACGGTGACACCGCTCTGCCAGCACTGGACTGTGGCACCCCTTTGGGACAAACAGGGGGAAAACCAGGGAGAAAGGAAGATGGAAAACCCCCATAATCACATCTGGTAGGAAAATGAGCACATTCTACTCAAAGGAATAAATATTAGTGATATTTTAGTCTTAATAAAACCCGGGGACAGTGAAGCTGTAACTGCTGCTCCCCTTCCAGCATTCCAACATTCCTCCTCAGCAGGGTTCTCCTGTGAAACACCGACTCTCACACCCCTCAACCCACAGCACCCTTCAGCTCATGTACTTGATGTAAAAAAAAGAAAAGAAAAAAAAAAAGAAAAGCCCTAAAACCCCCTCAGCACGCCAGGCTCGCACTTACTTTGCAGTTGGGCAGCCTTTTATCAATCCAGCCCTTCCCGGCGTGCGGCGGCACCGCGGCTGTGTACACGGGCGGGAGCACCGGCACGAATTCCACGCCGGAAGAAGGGGAAAATCCTACGACCGGGGAATGAGCTCCAAATATCCACTTCGGAGGGGACAAAAAACCAAACAAACACAAGAGGAGGAGTTAACAAAAGGATTTTACCCCGAGTAAGCGATGCTTTCCATGATTTCCTAATTACGCGACAGACGAGCACGGAAAATGTCAGGACTGTCCCTTGAGCCCGGCGAGGGCTGGCGTTTCCCCGGGCACGGCAGGGCTCGGGCACGGGGCGGTTCGGAAGCCCAGAGCGCAGCCGGGAGCCGGGCACACCGGCCGCGGGGCTCCTCGGCTCACACGGAGCCTTGCAGCGCCAGCGGGAGCCTGGAAATGCGCCTGGAGAGCCAAAGGAAACGGCAGAAATGTATTTTTTCTCGACTTAAATTCGCCTGGCAAATGGGTTCCCACAGCAAAACCACCTCTGCAGGTTCGTCGAGCGGTCTCCCGCTGGGGAATAATTGATGCTCCCGTTTCATTAGAGCAGCACCGACTGTTTTCTCCCGAACCGCAAGAGACGCTCGAGCTCGAAAAGGCTGGAAATCATCACACGCAATCGAGCGGACGCCACAGCGCTCGCGGCTCTCGTTTATTTTTACTTCTGTCTACCAAAAAACATAAAGCCGAGGCAAAACTGCGCGCACGGCCCCGACCCCTCCGCTGAGAGGGGCGAGCACCCGGCTGAGGGCTGCGCTACTGCCAGCAGCCTCACGGCAGCAATTAATAATTGAAATATTCATCGGGGGAAGCACTGGCGCGACACGCTGGTTCCAGTGACACGGCTCAAAACTTTCGTCTTGATAAATATTCACAGAACGCTCGGCGGCGATGCTGCCCCGGCTGCCGGAGCGCGCCGGGAGCATCGCTCCCGTTCCGGCTGCATCTGCGGAGAGCGCATCCTGCAGCCGGCGGGGAGCCCAGCCCCGCCGGAGGGACCCGCAGACCCCTGGCAGACCCCTGGCAGACCCCTGGCAGACCCCTGGAAGACCCCTGGAAGACCCTCTCCTCCCAGAGAAACCCCCGCCGCACGGTTCCAGAGCCGCTGGAAGCGCCGCGCTCCGACACACGCGGGGCCGCGACCGGAGACCGAGCCCGCGGGGCGCAGAGCTGGGGAAGGGGGGATGCGGAGCTGGGGAAGGGGGAACGCAGAG
>VZRH01000649.1:90332-108940 GCA_013397555.1 Urocynchramus pylzowi | reverse complement strand
CCCAGCTCTGTTCCCTGCCCTGGCCACGCTCCAGCCCCTCCAGGGCTCTCCAGAGCTGCCCCAGGACACCAGACCCAGCACAGGAGTTCAATCCATGAGTGCAGGGGGAGGATTCTGGGCACTGGTGTCTCACACGGGGAAATCGTCACCACCCCTGCATTTCATCCGTTATCCCAAGGTAAAACACATGGCTTTGGCTCCTTAATTAGGTGGTTTTACCTCCCCACATTAATGCAATTATGTCAAAGCTGATTGCAAGTTTTAAACTTCACTTTATCAGCTGAGCAATTACAGTTTTATGGGCTTTATCCTCTTTGCAGTAACTTTAATACACTTTTGTTTCCTAATTATTTCCCTTCCCAGATTATTGCTTTTAAGTAACATCACCATTACTCCGGGTTCAGGGCTGGAGACAGGGCCCCAAAGGACACACCACACTTCCTCCAGAACCACTGCAGGAACCAAATGTGGCACAGCAGTGTCAGGATGCAAAACAAGGTACCGAGAAGTCATTATTCCATCTGGAGCCCTTCCCGTTTCATTTCCCCGGCACTGAAGGCCCGGAATGCTGCACAGGCACTCGGCTGAAATGGGCTCTGCTCTGTTCCCACAGGAGAATCCCCAGGACGAGCTCCCGGCCCTCCTCCCTCCCTGGCTAATTACCCTGCAGGGCTGGTTGTCCTGGGCAGGCAGGGTTACCCCAGCCCAGCCCCTCCCTGCAATCCAGGCGGGGCAGGCCCTGGGCAGGGCTGCAGCCTGCCTGTGGAGCGCCCTGATCCCAGAGCTCCTGCTCCTGGGAGAGCCCCAGGACACAGGGACACCGCAGGGACACCGCAGGGACATCACCAGGACATCACTGGGACACCCCAGGAACACCGCAGGGACACCACAGGGACGTGGGGACACCACAGGGACACAGGGACACCACAGGGACACAGGCCCTCCCCTGCCCCAGCCCAGGGCAGCACATCTGTGGGGAGTTGGGAAGGACACAAAGCTCTCCTGCAGACAAACACATCCCAATCCCTGCTCCAGAGCTGTGGAGCTGGGCAGAGCCAGGGCAGGGGGGCACAGCCCTGAGCTGGGCACGGAAAATGCCCACAGCAGCGGAGCTCAGCCTGGAGGAGAAGGGACTTTCAGCCTGCAGAGCAGCTCCAGGGAGAGCTCAGAGCCCTGCCAGGGCCTGAGGGGGCTCCAGGAGAGCTGGAGAGGGACTGGGGACAAGGATGGAGGGACAGGACACAGGGAATGGCTCCCAGTGCCAGAGGGCAGGGCTGGATGGGAGATTGGGAATTGGGAATTGTTCCCTGGCAGGGTGGGCAGGGCTGGCACAGGGTGCCCAGAGCAGCTGGGGCTGCCCCTGGATCCCTGGCAGTTCCAAGCCCCATGGCAGGGGCTGGAATGTGATGATGTTCAAGGTCCATTCCAACCCAAACTATTATCTGATTCTGTGATTTTTCAAAAAACAAAACAAAACAAAACAAAACAAACCTGTTTGTTTGTTTGTTTTTTGAGGAAATACCCTTAAAGCCCCTAAAAGAGTCACTATTACTGCTCAGTAAGAACTAAGGATTGACCTCAGGCATTGGATTCCCTAGACCTGAACACTGCAAATTTAAGACAGAAGCTTTACAACCAAAAAAACCAAGCCTAAACCAGCCCCATGCCATGACAGACTTGTTCCTTCCCCCTGCAAATGGAACAGCTGGGGATGGGGAATCTACCTGCTCTGGGCTTGGGCTTTAAGGAGGACTAATAATGACTGAAATCCTCCCTTCTCATTAGAAAATTCCTCTGCTCTGTTTCATTTAAAAATACCCTGAGCAACTGCTGGTAGTGCCGTTCGACTGGAGAGGAAAAAAACCAACTCAGTTTCTTTATAGGATATTTTTGAGCAGATGAAAATTGAAAGAAAAAAGAAGTGTTTCAATGCAGGCAAAGCTCAATCGACAAGCGAAGCCCTAAAGGGAAAAGGGAATCAATTCCAGAGGGTCCTGCTGGCAGATGACAATTCCATCTGCCACGGGAATTCTTCTTAGTAATGAAGTTCTGGGTCTCTTGTTGTGACCCTCGAGAAACTGGGGGGAAGGTCCCTGAGGTATCTCAGCCTTTTGTGGGCTCTTTTGTGTTTTGGCTTGGGCTTGTTTCTTGGCTTCTTTAAGGTTTTTCATGGGTTTTTTTCCAGAGAAAACTCCATATAAAAAATACCCAAACATTTAACTACTGCAGGACTTGGCTCCCCAAATCCCTGAGGTGTCACTGTGAGGGGAAATTTCTGTAATTGCCCCCAGGTCACTCAGGTGTCACCTTGAGGGACAGTTTCAGCATTCAGGTCTCTCAGGTGTCACCAGGAGGAGCAGTTCCTGTAACTGTCCCCAGATCCCTGGGTTGTCACCCTGAGGGGCAGTTCCTGTACCTGCCCAGATCTCTCAGGTGTCGCTCTGAGGGGCAGGTCCTGTCACTCCCCAAATTCCTGAAGTGTCACTGTGAGGGGCAGTTCCTGTACCTGCCCAGATCTCTCAGGTGTCGCTCTGAGGGGCAGGTCCTGTCACTCCCCAAATTCCTGAAGTGTCACTGTGAGGGGCAGTTCCTGTACCTGCCCAGATCTCTCAGGTGTCGCTCTGAGGGGCAGGTCCTGTCACTCCCCAAATTCCTGAAGTGTCACTGTGAGGGGCAGTTCCTGTACCTGCCCAGATCTCTCAGGTGTCGCTCTGAGGGGCAGGTCCTGTCACTCAGGTCTCTCAGGTGTCACTCTGAGGAGCAGTCCCTGTACCTGCCCAGGCTGTGGGTGAGGCTCAGCCTGCCCCAAGCAGGACCAGGGGACCAGGAGGTGCTGCTGCCCTGCTGGGGACGTGCAGGGCTTTGTGCCAGGGCTGACAATGCTGGTCAGACTCAGCAGAGAAAACCCCAACAAGTCAAATGACAGGAAAATACCCCCAGAGCTCCTGTGACAGGGAAATGTGGCATTTCCGGCAGCTCCTCTTAAAACCAGTGCCATTAATGCATTATCAGGCTCTCCAGTTTGCTCAGGTTCTGTAGCACAACTGCCAGGAGCACAGAACATTTCATGCTTTCATCTCCCTGAAAAAATTTGACAGTACTTGAGGATTTGATCGCTCTGATTACATTATTATTGTTTGTTGAATACCAATAAAAGCTTTAAAAAACAACTTCTCACTGCCTGCTGCAGCAGCAGATGTGCCATGCTGGGCCAGCACAGGGGACATGGGGGATTTTTCCTTTCCCATGGAATGGGGATTTCCCACCAGTTCCTTGAGCCCCCAGTGCTCCACAGTTGGTCCTGGTGGGCCAGTGTGCCCCTGGAGCAGCTGATCTTGATGGGTCCTGTGATGGAGCATCCCAGATTGGCCTTGGGCTTCACACAGTTCACTCTGACCCTCCAGACTTACAGAATCATGGGATGGGTTGGTTGAGAGGAATCCCAAATCCCACCCAGTGCCACCCTGCCATGGCAGGGACACCTCCCCCTGTCCCAGCTGCTCCCAGCCCCAGTGCCCAGCCTGGGGCACTGCCAGGGATCCAGGGGCAGCCCCAGCTGCTCTGGGCACCCTGTGCTAGGGCCTGCCCACCCTGCCAGGGAACAATTCCCAGTTCCCAATCTCCCATCCATCCCTGCCCTCTGGCACTGGGAGCCATTCCCTGTGTCCTGTCCCTCCATCCTTGTCCCCAGTCCCTCTCCAGCTCTCCTGGAGCCCCCTCAGGCCCTGGCAGGGCTCTGGGCTCTCCCTGGAGCTGCTCCTGTGTAGCTGAACTCCACTCTCCAGCAGCACACAGAGCTGGGACCTGCTGGGCCCAGGCACTGTGGGAGATGTGTCCCGGGTGTTCCACTGTCCCAGGTGCTCCAAGCATTGCTGTCCCCAAACACAGAGCCACGCTGGGTGAGGGCCCAGCTGCCCAGGGCAGGCGGAGACCCTGCCCTGCCTCCTGCCCTGAAGACAAGTGCTGAACTCCGCAGGATTCAGAAAACCCCACCAAACTCCTTTGGTGTTTTCCCTGCTGATCTGTGACCCCAGCAGGAGCCAGGCCGGCCCTGCACAGGATCCAGGAGCTGTTCAGCTCAGAGGAGCTCTCTGAGTGCAGCCCCCACGGCCCCCAAACCCCCTCCTCCCCAGCCCGTGTCTCTGCGAGGAGGCTGCAGGCAGAGGCACGAGGCGTGGGATCAGTCTCATTATTTCCTTCCTCGTAGCATTAATTTCTCTCCCTAATCCAAACAGGGCTTTGCGCAGTTATTAAAGCAGTTTTAATCCAATCAAACATAAACAGCACGGATCAAAGGAGGCCCCAGAGGCACGGGAGGCTCGGGTAAAGTTCAGCACAGCAAATGCCAGGGCTGCTCCTGCTCACGCAGCCCAAGGAGGGGCTCTGTGTGTGCCCCCTCAGCCCCTGTGCCCCCACGCCGTCCGTGCCGTCAGAGTGCCCGGCTAATCACCAGGGAGCCCATTCCAATTAATTTCATTAGCAGGCAATAACATGGCATCAGCTACGAGACGCTGTAACGCCATTCCAGATTAAATCCTAAACGGCTGCAGAGCACAGCCAGGCCTGGATGGAATCGGAGGGAAAGCTGCTCTCCCCCTTTCCTCCCGAGCAGGCACAGGCTGGAAATCAGAATTCATCAGGTGCAGCTATGGATTTTGTGAGATCCAGAGGTGTTGATTAATCCAAGACTGTGGGCTTCTTGAATCATTGATTGCTGATAGCAGTGCTTGGAATTGGACATGAGAGCCCTCGCCAGGCCTGGCTCCGGGCCGGGCCCTCCCTGCTCCGTCCAGCCCTCACGGATGGTCTCACCTGCCCCACGTCCTAAAGGGTGACCAAATCCCCAGCACAGGCCGCCTCTCCTGACACCCCTGCAGCACTTGTCCCACCCAAGGAGTTTGCCTGGAGCCCACCACCAGCCGCAGCCCCAGTTCCTGGAGGAAACTGGGCCCAGTTTCCCTCCCAGCCCTCAGCCAAGCCAGCCCTTCCGTCCGTGTCCCACTGCTCCCTTTAAAGGCCTGCTCCGCTCTAAGGGAAGAACCCAAAGCTCACTTGAGGCCACCTCAGTGCCCTGCCAGCCCGTGGTGCCCTGCCAGCCCCACTCCTTGGGGACACAGTGACGGGATCGGCCTGGGCCGGGTCCTGTGGGAAGGACAGGGCCACCCAGCCATGGAGAGTGGGCAGAGAGGGACAGGACGTGGCACAGGGCAGGCCAGCAGCAGCAGGAGCTGGGACACGCTGTTCCTGCAGTGCCAGGGCAGCTTTCCCAGTGCTCCCCATCCTCCTGGGGTGTCTGTGCCCACACGGCCCCTCCTGACCCCGAGCACCTCAGGGCACCCAGCAGGGCTGAGCTCCTGTCCCCACCCTGGGACCCTCTGGGGGCTCCTGCAGAGCCCAGCACCCCCATCCTGCTGGGACAGCTTCAATCCCAGCCAAAATCCCCCAGGGAGAGCCCTGCTGAGCCTCCCTGCTTGGGAACAGCCCCATGGGCCATTTGGAACAGCCCCAGGGCACCGGAACAGCCCCAGGGCACCGGGAACAGCCCCATGGGCACCATGACAGCCCCACGGGCACCGGGAACAGCCCCACAGCACTGGGAACAGCCCCATGGGCATTTGGAACAGCCCCACAGGCACTGGTCATGCAGGGCTTTGGAGTCCCCAGAGCAAATGCTGCTCTCAAGGGAGCCTTTCCCACCTCATTAATTACCTGCATCCACTGCTGAGCCTCTCTGGGGGCTCTCTAGGGAAGTGTTCTGCAGGGAGGGTGGGCAGCCCTGGCACAGGGTGCCCAGAGCAGCTGGGCCTCCCCTGCATCCCTGGCAGGATCCAGGCTGGACACTGGGGCTGGGAGCACCTGGGACAGTGGGAGGTGTCCCTGCCATGGCAGGGGTGGCACTGGGTGATATTTAATGTCCCCTCCCACCCAAACCAGTCCATAACACTCCAAACCCCCAGCTCTGGTGGGGCAGCAGAGCAGAAAAGTGTTCATTACCACCCTCAATAATCCCATTTCCTCATTTTAAAAAGTTGAGTTTAAAGAGAAATTCAACCTTCTTCCCTTTGAATTTTCCTTCTGATCTCTGTGTAGGAATATTTCAGGGGTTGCACTGAACCAACTGGAAAGTAATCACATAAAGCTCCTGTCAGAATTTCTTAGTGCTCCAGCTAATGAAAGGACAAATAAAATACCAGCATTATTGCCAACCTTTGAAAGTTGCCTTTCTGAGGAGTCCTTTTTAAGTGCTAATTAATCAAATCAGTGATATTTTTCCAGGGTCAGTGACTCATTACTGCTGCACTTGCTGGAAGTGAAGAAGGCTGAAATATTAAACTAAATAGATCATAATTCTTCCATAGATGGCCAAGCTGTGTTTGAGGCAGGAGCAGCATTCTCTTGAGTCAAACCCATTCTGAATCACTTTCCCCTCCCTCTCTCCCTCCTTTTGATGGCACTACAGAAGCAGGAGGTGACATCAGGGGAAATTATTCCATCACCATCTGACCGGCACTTGAGCGGGGCAGGGGAGCAGCACCAGGGCCCCCTTCCAACCCCAGGGAGCCTGATGGGAGGGATGTCACCACGCTGCCACCACGGCCCACCTCGGAACTCACACCCTGCGTGGCACTGACAGCTGTGCAAGGCACAGCTGGAGCCAAGGCTGCAGCAGAAATTGGCTTTTTGCTCGGATGGAGAACAGGGAGTGGATGAAACCTCATTCCAAGGGCTTCCCTCTGCCCTGGCACCCTCACAGCTGTTCAACTTGTGTATCCAGAAAGGAGCTGGAAAAAGGGTGTCAACAGGAGATGCAACGAGAGCAGTGATAGGAAAAGGCAGAGAGAGGGGACTGATGGAAGATTCCAGACTGGTTTGGGTGGGAAGGGACCCCAAATCCCACCCAGTGCCACCCTGCCATGGCAGGGACACCTCCCACTGTCCCAGCTGCTCCCAGCCCCAGTGCCCAGCCTGGCCTTGGGCACTGCCAGGGATCCAGGGGCAGCCCCAGCTGCTCTGGGCACCCTGTGCCAGGGCCTCACCTCCCTCCCAGGGAAAGATTTCCTCCTAAAATCCAATCTTGTCCTCTTTCACTTAAAGCAATTCCCCATGTCCTGTCCTGTCAGCAAGAGGGGTAAAAAACAAAGAAGGGTAAATAAAACAGGGGAGAGACAGACTGATGTATAAAACATGTGCAAAGAGGTGATGGAAGGAAAATAATGAAACAAAGAGAACAAGGAAACTCAGTTAAAAGGAAAACATCTTTAAATCATCTCAGAAATGAGCATTTCTTCCATGAGGAAACCCGGGCTGGACAGAAGCAGAAAGTTCCAGAGGAATTTCCCATGTCAGCTGCAGCTGTGCCCAGCAGAGCTGAGTTTGAGGGGACCCACAGGATGGAGCCCAGCTCCGGGCAAAGGCAGGTCTGGAGAAGCTCCAAAGGCCCAGCTGAACTCTGAGAGGGAGCAGCAGCAGCAGAGGGGCTGGCAGCAGCACTTCAATACAGAATATATCTCCAGCCAGATGGGGTCTGTGTGTGAGCCCCAAACCTGGCCCTGATCAGCTGCACACGTCTGCCCAACAGCAGCCCATTTAATTTATCATCATATTCCAGAGGAAACACGCTCAGACATGGACCTAACGCAGCTGAGCACGGGGAGGATTTGTCTTCATCAACACAATGGGATATTCAAGGTCTCCCAGAGCCTCTGGTGGAGAAAAACCTTTGTGTAATCTCAATGCCAATCTCAATGCCACAGAAACACAATTTAGGACTTGACATTATGAGTTATTACAGGCTATTAGATGGGTTTTTTTCATTTCTTTTGTTAACTAATGCCTGTCCTCAGAATCAAAATTATATGCAGCAATATCTCTCCACAATTGCACAGGGATGATCTAGAGATTGCCATGAAACAAAAAGACTTGGTGGGGTTTTCAGGGCAGCAAATTCTGCTCAAAATCTCCCACCTCAACAACCTTTGTGGCATTCCAGATTTGCCAGAGGCTCCCCAGCACCACAGGGAACAATCATGGAATCCCAGCCTGGTTTGGGCTGGAAGGACCCTAAGTCCCACCCAGTGCCACCTCTGCCATGGCAGGGACACCTTCCCCTGTCCCAGGAGCTCCAGACCTGTCCAGCCTGGTCTGGAACACTCCAGGGGAATCCACAATCCCTCACAAGTGCTGTTGTTGTTGTTGTTGTTGTTGTTCAAAGCTACAGCCAAACACTCAATGCTTTGGTGTTTCTCCACCTCCAGCCAGAATTATGTGCTGGAATTTTCTCCCAATAAGGAAAGGTCCAAAATCCCAAATCCACCCATTTTTGTGCACTGGAGTTCCCATTATCCCCCTTTTTCACCCCGTGGGAAGGGGCTGAACACCTCGGGTACCCTTCTCCTCTCTCCTTCCCCTGTGCTGAGCACAATCAGCTTCTGGGCAGGCTCAGCCTGAAATAACAACGTGGGGCTCGGGGCTCCTGGCAGCAGGAACATCTCACTGCTCAGACTTTCAGGTTATCAGAGAAAAAGCAGCCCCAAGTCTTTACATGCTGTATTTTTGAAAGGAAATTTGGTGCTCCAAGGTCCAGGAGATGCTGTACTTGCCCATCCCATAGATCTTTGCCCCAGGAAGCCACCCATGAAGTCTGATTGGGTTTGGGGGTGCTTATTTTATATAGAAATATATAAATTTAGATATAATGAAATATATAAATATGTAAATGTTTGTATTAAATAGTCATACATTGTACATAAATGTATATATAATACATATAAATATATATGAATAAATAAAATGAATGAATAAATAAATATATATATAAATATATAAAAAAATATAGGTTATGGATCTGACCTTTCATTTCTCACCTGTCCCAGACCTCAGCAGCACCTGACTCCCAGCTGCTGAGGAGTCTCCCAGTCTGCCCTGGGTGATGGGAGCACCTTCCCATGGAAACAGGAATTCAAGGGTTTTCCTTTGCCAGGGACAGTTGAGCAATGGCACCCAGCTGGTGTGTGGCTGAGGGGTGTCTGTTTTTAAGCGATAAACCTTTAAAATCTGTATAAGAAATCAGATGAACCAAGAGAAAACTGGAAGGGTTTGGGTTTTTTTCAGGAGGGAACACACAGAAGTTTGCTTTTAGTAGAGAAGAAATACTGGCAATGCTAAAGGCCCCGTGAACCCCCTGTGTGGAAGGCAGATTTGATAGGATTGTTAAAATTAAAAGCAGAATGTACATATCCCCACTGCTTCTGTCATGATGATTCAAAGCCCTGGAATTGTTCTTTCTGGGTTTATTTCTCCCCGAGCCCGTTTGGAGCAGGTTTGGCTGCGGGCACTGAGACATTCCCACAGCCCCCCATCCAGACAGTGGTAATATTTCCCTCCATGGGCACAGAGCTCCTCCAGGCTCTGCTACACTCATGACTGGTAATTAAAAGATTCAGAAAACCTCCAGGACTACACCCACACACCCCAGAGCCACATGGCAACCTGCTGCTGCTGAGCCCTGATAATGGCCTAATTAATTTTCTGTAAGAGAACAAAGTTGAAAAATCACCTCCACAAACCAACTCCATCTTTGCTGCTCCCCACATTCCCATGGACGTGTCAGCGAGGATGGACAGACACCCAGGCCAGGGAGGATGGCCAGGGCTGGGCTCCAGAGGTTGGGTTTGGGCAGAGTTTATGGAATTGTGACTGGTTCTATCTTCAGGCCAAGCATCAGCATCATCCAAGCTCAATCTTGGAATGGTTTGGGTGGGAAGGGACCCCAAAGCCCACCCAGTGCCACCCCTGCCGTGGCAGGGACACCTCTCACTGTCCCAGGTGGATCCAGCCTGGCCTTGGGCACTGCCAGGGATCCAGGGGCAACCCCAGCTGCTCTGGGCACCCTGTGCCAGGGCCTGCCCACCCTGCCAGGGAGGAATAGTGGGGATAAAGTTCTAATCCTCTGGAAAGAGGGATTGACCCTGAACCTGCTGTTCATGCCCAAATTCTCCAGGGGTCACTCCCAACAGCCCACTGGACAGACACATGGCACCCCCAAGGTGTGGCACCTCGAGGCTCCTGGGCAGGTGGCACCAAGAGTGATGGGAAGAGGCCAGGTCCAAAGTAACACAAAGTGGGAAAAGGAGAACCAAGCTGGAATGTTGGAATAACTTACAGCAGCCCTTTCCCTGGGCTCACAAATGGCCGTTATCTCCTCTCCAATCTGCAGAGCGGTGGCAGGGAAGGGATGAGAGCTCAGCTGAGCCCTTTAGGCTAATGTTATTCATAAGCAAGGCTTATCTCCCTCGGTACAGCTTGCATATTTTTATAAATAACTGAATTCCTTAACCACTCCCGGTTTGGGAGCCGAGAGCTTCGTGTCTCACCTGGTTTCCCAGAGGAAATGGATTTATGGGCACCATGCAGCTGCCTCCTCACCAGGGCCAGGTCTCAGCCCGCTGGGTTTGATGAACCCTCCACAGTATGGGCTCTCCAGGGGTGAGAGGAGCAGAGCCACCTCTGACACCCCCTGGAAAGCCCAGGCAGCACTGGAAGGGGAGGAATGTGCTGGCACTGCGCCTTCCTGCTCACTGAAGGAAAACCTCTCTCCAGGCCAGGATCAGACCCTGGAGCAAACAAAACCCGGAGCCTTTCCTTCCCCACACAATGACGGGGAGAATCCCAGCAGTCCTGGAGGCATTCCTAGAAACAGACATGCCAACAGCTTTCAAACCTACACCCACAAAGAGGGGAGCTTTTAATTAGCTTTAAATGACAGATTAAAGTTGGCCACTGTCACTGTGACTTTGTCTACTTCCAAATTTTTCATGGCTTGAAGTAGCAATTTATTGTTTTGTACTGAGAGATTCAGAAAAGTCAAGCTGAGAGTGGTTCCCAGGGAATAAATCATCTCACTGCGATAAACATTTCCCTTAAAATTGCTTTTTCCACAGTTTATTAGACCTTTTATTTTGGAGGAGGCAGTTCCACACATTTTCCTCTGCAGTTTTAGTGATTGATAATTAAGCTCATGTGGTTTGACTATTTCTGTGATTTCAAAGGCAAATCTTCATCTCGCCCACCCGACGCTCACCTAAACAACTTGTTCTATTTCAAAATAAGAGAACAATGGAAACACGGTAAGAATAGGAAAGGATTCCTCATGGAAAGGGCTGTCCAGGCCTGGCACAGCTGCCCAGGGCAGGGCTGGAGTCCTGGAGGTGCCCTAGGCCAGGCTGGGCGTTGGGGTTTGGAGCAGCCCGGGGTAGTGGGAGGTGTCCCTGCCATGGCAGGGGTGGAATGAGATGGTCCTGAAGGTGCCTTCTAACACAAACCATTCTAGCTTTTGTTTAATTTTTCACTTATCTGGGCTGAATTTGATTAAATTTGGCCAATTTTTTGGTATTAACAAAATCACACCAACAGAACTTCCTCCCCTGAGTGAATTCTCCCACACTCGTACAGAAAGAGCAGGCATGCCCAAGAATTCTTATCAAGAAAGGATTTCTCAAACAAAATAGGGAATGGCATCCTTGGTTTATCACATGGGGAACTGAGGATGGCTGCACATCTTGTCCTGGCTGAAGCAGGGAATTTCAGATTCAAAAATCCCAACTCCGACATCCTTAGCCCTCATTTTATGGAGCTGCTCTTTGTGTTCTTCACTGCCTCGTAGCATTGCAGCCTTTTCATTCTTAGAAATGGGCCATAACCACTGTAATCCAAATAAATCCATCTCACCTTTCAATAGAAACAATAAAAAGATAGATAAGGAACAAAAACTAAGGGCTCTTTGTCACATGTTCATAAATGAATAAAAGTACATGATGGAAAACTCTCTGAAACAACATCCAATCACTGGTGGTACTTATAAGAGACACATCACTAATGGTTCATTTAACTTTGCAGTATCTTAAACTCCCTCGTTTTGTGAAGCTGGAATTATTTATGAGACAGTTTATTATGAGCAGATTAATATTCATTGGACAGCTGGCAGAAGATGTACGCTCCCATCTCGGGCTGTTTTGCAGGAGAACAGAGCCCTGACTTTGGAGCTGTGGCCAGAGCTGATTGCAATCAGGATTAGCAGGAGGGAGTTCATCAGCCCCCGGGGTGTCTGGGGAAAGGAGTCACACCTTTCCTCAGGCCTGGCCGGGGGGCAGGAGCAGCTCCTGAGCCCTGCTCTGAGCTGGGAGACAGTTTATCAGAGAGAGAGTTTATCAGTGCTGATAACAGCCCCGGTGCAGCCAGCTCCTGGAAATGGGCTCCCAGTGGTGCACAGCCTGCCAGGCACCCAGGCCTCCCCTCCCTTCCTCTGGGATAACTGAGTTATTTACTGCCAGACATCCTCTTCCAGAGGGTTCCTGCCAGCTCAGCCCCCGCCTCTGCTCTGTCTGCAGCCACAGCAGTCCCTGGCAAGGCACCAGGACAAACCCGGGATGCCCAGGGCTGCAGGTCAGACCCCCACCGTGCCCACTTAACTCACAGCCAGGCTGGCCCTGGGCACTGCCAGGGCTCCAGGGCTCACCTCCTGTATCCTTGAGCACAGACCCAGCCTGACTTTTCACTGTATTTTGACTTTTTTTGCTTCTCCCCCCTCTGCCTGGTCCAGGCTGCCACGGGCAGCCCCAGCCTTGTGCCAATAAAATCCCAGCCATCCCAGTGCTGTTCCTCCAAGCATCTTTTTTACTGGCCAGAAGTGAGGCCAAGACCCCCTGGCTCATCCTGCCCTTCCCTCTGTTCCTCCTGCCACCCTGCTCCTCCCCACACACGCAGCAGAAAGGGAATTTCAGCGCATTTTAGATCGNGGCACCAGGACAAACCCGGGATGCCCAGGGCTGCAGGTCAGACCCCCACCGTGCCCACTTAACTCACAGCCAGGCTGGCCCTGGGCACTGCCAGGGCTCCAGGGCTCACCTCCTGTATCCTTGAGCACAGACCCAGCCTGACTTTTCACTGTATTTTGACTTTTTTTGCTTCTCCCCCCTCTGCCTGGTCCAGGCTGCCACGGGCAGCCCCAGCCTTGTGCCAATAAAATCCCAGCCATCCCAGTGGTGTTCCTCCAAGCATCTTTTTTACTGGCCAGAAGTGAGGCCAAGACCCCCCTGGCTCATCCTGCCCTTCCCTCTGTTCTCCTGCCAGCCCTGCTCCTCCCCACACACGCAGCAGAAAGGGAATTTCAGCGCATTTTCATCGTTTAGTATAAAATCAGGTACACTGGGGTCAGTGCTTCACCCGGAGCTCTACAAAGATCATTCTCACTTGGAATATTTTCTTTTTCCATTAAGCTTAAACACCCAACTTGAGAAAGGACCCTCCTCACCTCATCCCCTCACCCAAAACCAAGGGGTTTGGAGAGCCAGGAGAAGGCACAGAGCTACAGAAAACTAAAATAAAAACCCATTGCATGCTCAAATTACCCTCTAATTTCTTATATTAACAATGTAGAAAAAAATTGAGTTTTTTCCACCACCACCACCATCACTTGTGACCCCCAGTCTAAGCCCAGCCATAACATTATTCCCTGGGAACCCTTGAAACCAGACAAGTTAATATATGTTAATACAGGAAAAATCAACTCACCTTTGAATCTCCTAATGAGCCCAGAGCTTTTGTAATGAGCCTATTTTTGGTGTGGGTATTTATAACTATCCCACCTGCAACTGAAAACAAGGAGCAGTTCATAAATTGAGCCAGCATTTGCATAAAATATATGGCTGGAGCTGATGCTAATGAGCTTGTGAGAGCACTGTGCCCAACAGGAACAGCAAGCAGCACCCACTGCGTGGCCAAAACCCCACAGCCCCCAAATGTGAGGGGTGGTTTCCTTCAGCACAAAGCAGAGCAGGGACAGGGGGCACTCCAAGGCCCCTCACAGAGCACCAGGGACACATTTCAGCCAGCCCTGAGCCAGGGCTGCTCCCAAATTGCCAGGTCAGCTCCACAGGGTGGCAGGGACAGCAGAGCTCTGGGAACAGAGGGGTTCTTCAGCAGGCACCAGAGGGGCTGGCACCGCCCTGGCAGCTCAGACAGGTGGCATTCAGCCCCCCCAGCCCCGGCAGGGCAGCAGCGGGGGCACCGAGCAGGGAGGGGCAGCAGGAGGCTGCGGGATGGGGCAGGATGGGCAGGATGGCACCAACCCCAAAGGGCAGGGAAATGGCAGCCAGAGCCAGCAGGGACAAGCAGCCCCTGGAGGCACCGTGGAACCCCTCGGAGCCACTCACCAGGGCAGCACCGGGGTCCTGCCCTGCAGAGCCTCCCCACCCCCTCATCCCCTGCGGCTGTGCCTGCTCCCTCCGGGGCCGGGATTGCCCCCAGGTGTGGGCAGGGAGGGCAGTGCCCACCTGGGCCTCGGCCTCTGCTGCCCACGGAGGAACAGGGACGGCTGCCCTGCACCCCCAGCCTGGTGAGGCTGGGAAGGGAGCTCAAAGCCCCCCCAGTGCCACCCCTGCCACGGCAGGGACACCTTCCCCCGTGCCAGGTGCTCCAAGGAACCCTGCCAGGGACCCAGGGGCAGCCCTGGCTGCAGGGCTGGCACAGAGCTCTTTGTTCTTGTCAAAGTTCAGTAAGTGGAACTCAATAATGCAAGTTCAGTAATTTAATGAATTTACCTGGTGGTGTTTTGTCCCCCAAACCTGCCATAATCCAGTGGTGGTGGGAGAAGGGGAGAAAATGAAGTGCAAGGACCTGAAGAGCTGTGAGAGGCAGCTCGAGGGGCTCCAGAGGAGCCCTTCAGGATAAGCCTGTCCCCATTTCCCTGTGCAGGAGCTCACCCCATCCACACCCACTTGCTGCTCAGCCCTGAAGCAGAACTGGCACTGTGTTCTCCCCCATTACAAAGCCTTGTTTGCCATTCCAGTTCTTTTCCTCTGAACTCTTTGGTCTAAAGCCACAGTGAGAATTGCATTTCTCTCCCCTCAGCCCCAAACAGCTGGGAGTTGTTTCCCATTTCATATTTCCCATTTTCCTCTTTTCCCACCTTACAAACTCACCAAGTTAAAATGCAGAGAACTCCCCAGAACTCCCCTGCACAAAACTTGGCTGAGGTTTGAGCAGGAGCACAGAGAGGGAACCCTGTACCTGTTACTAACTCCAACAAATGACAACTCTCAGTTCCTTCATCTTCTGCTCTACCCAGGACTTTCTGTCTTAATCACCTGCAGTGGCTGTAACTGGTCCCTTCATAGCTTTAATTTAAAGGTTCCTCAGCTGTTTGCTGCTTCTTGTGATTCCAGCAGCCCCCCCATTTCTCTGGGCCTGAGTTCAGAGCAGCCCTGAGGCTCCCAGGAGCAGGGGAGTGCTCTCATGGGGGCCTCACCTGGCAAGAATCCTTCTGCAGGGCTGAGCCATTTCAACCTTCAGCTGGTGCCAGAATTAACCCTGGAGCCCCCAGGCTCCTGACCCACTGCTCCATCCCCTTCCTTCCCCACGCCACCCCTGTGGACACGCTTTTTCTCCTCCACCCTGGGCTGCTGCTCGCATTTCCTGCCCTCCCTTCATTCGGCAGCACCATCACCGTTAATCTCTGCAAAATATTTGTAATTTGAATTAAAACCGTAATTTGGATAGAAGTTCTAATTTGTATAGACATCGTAATTTGTATAAAAACACATTTCCTCCAGCAAATACTTTGCTTGGCTTTTATCTTTTCTGGGTTTGGAATACAATGAACACCCTCACTGCAGATCTACTGTTTCCTTCTGAATTCTTAAAAGGCAGGAGAATGGTTAAGGATTTGTAAACTCTTCTGCTATATTTTCAGAAGTGGAAAACAAATGATGCGAGTTTCATTTCAGGAGGGTTTGGGTTTGGTTTTTTTTCAAATATTCTCCAGGGCAAAATTTTGATGCAGCAGCAGCAGAGTCAGGTTGTCTCACGCATGAACAGCATCATATATATAAATATATATATAAAAATATCTATCTCAGAGGTTTCAGTATTTGAAATCGTGCCAGCAATGCCTCCGTTTGCTCTGTGGCATTAATTCCCAGCTGCACACGGGTCAGAGCGGGGAGGGACATTTCCCTGGCTTTGCCCGGGCTCCTGCTGCAGTGCCCCAGCCTGGCTGGGTGTGCCCCAGCCCTGCCTGAGGCCCGGGTCCTGCCCGCAGTCCCACAGCTCCAGCCCCTCCCGCAGGGTGTGTTCATTATCCCTGCCATTAATTGGGAATGAACCAGCAGCTGCTTGCTGCTAATGAGCCGCAGCTCAGAGAATTCTCCGGGTGGCTGCAGCTCCGGGCTTGGCAGCCTGCCTGGAACTCCTGGAATCACAGGGAAGAACCTGTGGAATCACAGGGAACCCATGGAATCACAGGGAAGAATCTGTGGAATCACAAGGAACCCATGGAATCACACAGTATCCATGGAATCACAGAACCCATAGAATCACAGGAACTCATGGAATCACAGGGAACCCATGGAATCAAAGAACCCATGGAATACCAGGGAAGAAGCTGTGGAATCCCATGGAACCCCAAGGAAGCCATGGAATCCCAGGGAAGAAGCTGTGGAATCCCAGGGAAGCCATGGAATCCCAGGGAAGCCGTGGAATCCCAGGGAAGAAGCCGTGGAATCCTGGGAAAGCAGCCATGGAGCCCCAGCCTGGCTGCCTGCCCGGCACCTCCCAGCCCGCCCAGCCGCTCCCCCACACCAGGCTGCTCCCCCACACCAGGCTGCTCCCCCACACCAGGCTGATCCCCCACACCAGGCTGATCCCCCACACCAGGCTGCTCCCCCAGAGCAGGCTGATCCCCCAGAGCAGGCTGATCCCCCACACCAGGCTGCTCCCCCACACCAGGCCGCTCCCAGCCCGGCCCAGCCGGCCCCCGGAGCTCGTGGAAGGAACCCGGCTCTGCAGGAGCCCAGGTCTCAGCTGGGCTCAGCTTTCCCTGAGTTATGGCAACAATCCACGCACTGCTGTGTGCTTGTGAGTGGGAAAAGAGGGATGCACCTTCACCCCGTGGACATTCCCCACCTCTAGAGTAAACTGCAGGCAGTGCTACGTCAAACTGAGAGCAGCTTTAGGTGGGAATTGGGAATTGGGAATTGCTCCCTGGCAGGGTGGGCAGGGCTGGCACAGGGTGCCCAGAGCAGCTGGGGCTGCCCCTGGATCCCTGGCAGGGATTCAGACTGACAGGGAGCAGGTTGGGGGAGATTTTGTGAAGGAATCGTTCCCTGGGAGGGTGGGGAGGGGCTGGGATGGAATTCCCAGGGAAGCTGGGTCCCTGGCAGTGCCCAAGGCCAGGCTGGACGGGGTGGGAGCAGCCTGGGAGGGTGGGAGGTGTCCCTGCCATGGATGGGCTGTGACATCCCTTCCAACCCAATTCTATCATTTTAACATCTACAATGGTTTTTCACCAATAGAGATCCAGGCCTGAAGTTTACTTTTCTTTTGCATAAATCTCTTTGATGACCTCGCTGAACAGGAGATTCAAGTGAGCAGTTTTTGGGGTACAGGACAAGAGTTCGGTGAAATAAATAATTTGACAGTAAACAAAATTCTAAATTGGAATGTCTTGGTTACTGTGTTGCAAAAGATCTTGGGAGTACCAGATCTTTATTTTTATTTTTTTTTTTGTAATTAGAAGGTCATCAAATTTAACAGATAATGTTGAAATGCAAAGTATAGCAGGATTTTTTTTTCTGCTTTTTGGGGAAATAAAGCATCATGGAATCACTTTCTCCTATTTAAATACCACGGGGCAATGAGAGCTGGTGCACTCAGAATGCAAAGTAGGGAAACACTTAGATTAGAACAATTAGTGCAAAAACATCTGCATCCCGTGTTAACCATAGGGACCATCCAGCAAAAGTGATTTTTTTTTAATGTTAATTGGAATTCATTAAAATAACTTTGCTTCAAAGTAAACATTAAAGCCATTTCTGAGCTTTTTATTTCCGTGTTTACCGCGTCAGCTTCCATCTGGTTCAGGCTCTCCCGGTTTGGAGGGAGAGGCTGGACTTTAAAGGAATCATTGCTGTGGCTGAAAGGCTCCAGCTGCTCCCAAACCCAGCCCTGCCTGCTCCCGGTCACCGCTGCCAGCTGAGGCGACACTGGGGGGGTCACACGGAGCCCTTTCCCCCTGAGGCACTGCAGGAGCGCGATCTGGGCAGGAATTGTCCCCTGGGAGGGTGGGGAGGGGCTGGGATGGAATTCCCAGAGCAGCTGTGGCTGCCCCTGGATCCCTGGCAGTGCCCAAGGCCAGGCTGGGCACTGGGGCTGGGAGCAGCTGGGACAGTGGGAGGTGTCCCTGCCATGGCAGGGTGGCACTGGGGGGGATTTGGGATCCTTCCCAACCCAAACCAGGCTGGGACTCTCTGATTCCACAAAGAGCTGCGCTCCCACCGCTGCCCCTGTGCCTGCCCGTGCCAGGCGGGAGCCAGCCCGAGGTGAGCCCGGAGAGCAGCAGGGCGGGGATGACAGACCCGGGGCTCTGTGTCCCCGGGCCCGGGGGCGCAGCGTGCCGCTGGAAGCCATCCCCGCACATCCCAGCTCCGGCCCAGCCGAGGGGAGCGGCCAGGCAGAGATCAGAGGGAGCCCCCGGTGCGTTCTGCAGCCCAGGGCTCCCGGTGCATCCCAGAGCTCCCGGTGCATCCCAGGGCTCCCGGTGCATCCCAGAGCTC
>VZRH01000649.1:65088-83104 GCA_013397555.1 Urocynchramus pylzowi | reverse complement strand
CCCCGCAAGGCTCTGCCCCCCCCCGCCCTCCCTCCCCGCCGGGTCGTTAGCGCTGCCGGGTGCAGGGACAGCTCCGGCAGCAGCAGCAGCAGCAGCAGCAGCTCTGTCTGTGCCCATCTGCCCAAAGATTTGTTCAAACCCAGGAGTTCTGAGTCGCTGATGGCTGTTTTCCCCTGACACAGGTGTGTTATTGATCTGGTTCATCTAAGTGGCTCCACAGAAGGAAATACTCTCTTTTTTGTGCTGCTCATTTGTGGCTCTCCCTAGCATGAGAGTGTGCTGCCTATTACTTTAATTGACTGAGTTTTAAACAAGTTTCAGTCTAGCTAGAACAAAACTAACTTCAAAAGGCTTGATCAGCTTCAAGTTTCCTCCTCTCCCCATCCCTTGCTCATTCTCACCCAAGGGTGACCTTGAGGTCTTCTCTTGTGAATTTGAGGGTCGGGCAATGAAGCTGCCAACATTTGCTCTGCCCTGCTCCAAGCAAAAGCTTATTTAGATTTAAGTTGCCAGTCTCATTATCTCAGAGGATATTTTCCTGCTCCTGGAGCCAATAAAGATGCTGCTGCTGAAGGGAGAGCAAAGTCCAAAGGAGATGGTCATAAGTCTTTTAATCTTCATATCATTTTTTTTTCCTAACTCTGACGTATCAAAATGAACTCAAACCTTTGGTGTCCCACAAAGGAGAGCTGGGATGAATTCTCCAAAGGAGCTTTTCCCTGTAATGAGGGGCACAGAATAACCAACCACCAACAGAACCCAGCCCCATTAAAATCTAAAAGAAGAAGAGAAGACTGCGAGTGCTTTATGAAGAATAAACCACCCTCACCTCTGAAGAGTCAGGGCTGGTGCACCAGGGCAGTCAGGCACAGGAGATCAGGAGTTACCCAGGGAGCTGCTCAGACAAACAAACACTAGAGTCAGAGCCCACACAGAGCCCCTGGGATGGGAGTTCAGGGCCATGGGGCAGCAGAGCCCTCGGGAGCACAGGGACCCTGTTTGCCACGGCTTGAGGGGGTTCGTGCACAGCCCTTGAGGAACATCCCCCTCAGGAGCTCCCAGGGGAACACCAGACTTGATCTGCTCCTGATTTACAGCAGCATCAAGAAAGGATCCCACCCAGAGCCTAAGCACCATTAGAAGATTTTTTTTTTCCCCAAATAAATATACTTTCAGGAAAGTTTTATCCACTGTCGGGGCAATTCACTTTCCTTTAGACACTTACATCTCAAAAATAGCAAATATAGCATCAACCCTAGCATAGAATGAAGTGAGAACAAAACCTTATGGAAAGACAAATGGCAGCACGGGGGAAGAGCCCTTCTGAGCTGGATTGCACTTTTCCCTCCCTTAAGGAAAGGCTGCTCAGCTCCCCTCACTGCTCCCTGGCAGTCCACCACACACACTCCCTTGTTGGTTCAGAGTCCAAGGCCAAACCAGCCCCAACAGCTTTTCTGTACAAAGGCAAATCAGCCACAGTCCACACAAAGTGAGACTAATTTGTTTTTCCTTAATTAATCACCTTCATATCCTCCCTCCTTAGGCTTAACCAATGAGGTGTAAATTGCTGGGGCAGATGCACCTTCTGGGCTGAATTCCAAACGAAATGTTCTTCAGAAAGCAGGAGGCACTTGGCACATCCCACTGAGCCCACCCATCCTGCAGGCCTTGCTGGGGGCATTCTGCCTGTATTCTCTCATCTGATGACAGCAGATTTCCTTCCCTGAGAGCAAAGTCCTGAGCTCAGCAAAGAGCTGAGGGGTCAGAGCACTCAGGAACACAAACTGGGGCTTCCACTGGCCCAGGCTGCTCCAAGCCCTGCCCAGCCTGGCCTTGGACATTCCAGGGGTGTGCCAGCCACGGCTGCTCTGTGCCAGGGCCTCCCACCCTCACAGGGAGGGATTTTCCTGACACAGGCTCTGAACCCTCCTTCAGCTCAAGGCTGTCCCCCCTCATCCCATCCCCACGTGGCCCTGTGCTCTCCCAGGATCCAGGGATAAATCAGTGGGGTTTTACTCCCTTCCCTGCAGAACTGAGGGGTTCCAGTGTCATTTCCAGGATTGTTTTTACAGCTGGGGTCTGTGGGGGTGCAAATCGGGAAATTAGCATTCAGTCACCCACAGGAGCTCCAGGAACACACAGGGACACAGCTCAAGGCTGGAGGTGCGGCCCCAAAGGCACCTCATCACAGGCACTGATTTCCAATGACAGTCCCAGCGCCGAGGGAAGTTCATAGATTGTCATTAATTGCAGAAAAACAGACTTGGAAGGCGTGGAGCCAGGCCAATACTTGCAGGCTGAGGCTTTTGGAGAGGCCCATCGTGCTGGAAGCTCCATTACATTCAGCACAACCCAGATCAATGCCATATATTTGAATTAAACGTGCATTAATACACCTATAAAGGACTGGGACCATCCAGTCAATTTTTGGATTGTAAACACAGCCTTTGTTAATCTAGTAAAAAACCCCATTTCTCTGTCAGCCCTAACTCTGACGGTGAAGCTGCACCAAGCACAGCTCTTCAGTCGCTCCCATCCTGCAATTATTCATCAAACTGACAGCATAAAGATCCTTTTTATCCATCTTCTATTTCATCTAGAAACATTCCAGTGGTTTGTGAGCAGCAGCCCCACGCAGGCTCAGGACGTTCCTGATGATATTGGCAATAAATAAACCCTGGCAATCCTGGCTGCAGGGGAAGGCAGAGTCTGTGCCTGTGCTATACATTACCCACTTCTGTTCATAGGGTGAGGGGGATGTTTATATTAAATAATTCATCTTTTAAATGGATTCCCCAGCCTTGCAAACTACACAGGTAAGAATCTCACACTCTACAATATTTTACTTTTACCCAACTCTCTCTAAGTGAGAGTTCTTCTCTTTCCAATTGAGTTCTCAGAGTTAGGCAGGGTTTAACCAGTCCCACCCAAGATTTGCTGTGCCAAAATGCCCTGGGCCAAACCCAAACTGGGCTGGAGCTGCACTAAGGGGACAGCAGAGCACAGGGATGAGGGATGGTGCTTACCCCACATGGTCTGGGCTGGTTGAACTTCGGGCAGGAAATCACTGGAGATCTTGGTCCTGCTGCTTGGCAGCTGAGCTGTGTCCATGCTCTGGAAGGGGCAGCAGCCTGGGCCTGAGGCCTTGCCCTGCTAAACTCAGCCAGGTGTCCAGAATGGAGCTGGAATGTACTGCCTGGAAAGCCTGGGGACAAAGAGTCAGGGAATCATGGGATGCTTTGGGTTGGGAGGGACCCCAAAGCCCACCCAGTGCCACCCTGCCATGGCAGGGACACCTCCCCCTGTCCCAGGTGCTCCCAGCCCCCGTGTCCAGCCTGGCCTTGGGCACTGCCAGGGACCCAGGGGCAGCCCCAGCTGCGCTGGGCACCCTGTGCCAGGGCTGGGTGGTCATGGGACCACCACAGGCTCCAAGGAAAACACTGTGTGGGACATGGAGCAGGCTGGGTGACAATGACAGCCTGTCCTTGAGAGCAGCCCGCTGAGCAGGGGCAGCTGAGCCCACTGGGAGGGAGGGAGCTCTGGATTCATTTCCCCGTGCCCTGGGGCTGCAGGGCAGGAGCTGTGTGGGCAGCAAAGAGCCAGCTCAGGCCTCAGCATCCACCACGGCAGCCTTCGTGGCCCAGCCCCGTGCCACCAGCCCATGCCACCACCCCGTGCCACCAGCCCCATGCCACCAGCCCGTGCCACCAGCCCCGTGCCACCAGCCTGTGCCACCAGCCCATGCCACCACCCCGTGCCACCAGCCCATGCCACCAGCCCACCCATCTCAGTAACTGCCAAGCCCATCAGAAGCAGCAGGGGCTGCCACCCAACACAGCAGCGCTCCTTTCATTTACCTGCATTAGAACGGCCAAATCCAAATTACCTTCACTTGAATCCCAATGGAACGAGGTGGATGGTCTGCAGCCAGCAGCAGCGATGTGTGGCTGTGCTATAATTATCCTAATTGCTGTTTGGGAGAAACGTGATGAACTTTCAGCACTTGGATGTACGGGGGCTGGACAGACCCCCAGC
The DNA here is from genome assembly GCA_013397555.1 of Urocynchramus pylzowi. NCBI lineage: Eukaryota > Metazoa > Chordata > Aves > Passeriformes > Fringillidae > Urocynchramus > Urocynchramus pylzowi. The sequence continues at coordinate 79,069 of VZRH01000649.1, read as the reverse complement.
TAAAGCTTTTCTGACTCATTTGTCTGAGCCAGCTGGTCCAGCCTCAGCCCAGTGTGCAATTCCCACAATTCCCATGGCAGCATTAGTCCAGCATCATCCCAGCCCTCTCCTCTCACTAGAAGTGTTTTCCTGGCCTCCAGAGGTTTTTCAAGCATCTGCAAACTCCCCCTGCATGGCAGCGTTTCTCTTCCACCATTTACCAACCTCTGACCAAGCTTTACCAGTATTATTCCCCTTGCAGACACCACGGACATGGGGACACACCAAAACCAGCTTTGTTCCCACAAACTTGGTGCATTTTAAGGACTTTGTGGTACCACAGTGATGAGATTTCCTCGCTGTGATTGTGAACTGGCAGCAAATGGTGTTCACCTAAAATTAGTGCCCCAAACCTCCCAATGGAACTCTGTTATTCCACTCAGATATCACAGGATTAAATAATATAAAACTCTTTTCAGAATTGCTACAGTAAGGATTTCATGTCATAGAGGAAACCCAGAAATAATTGCTCTAGACCAGCTTTAAATGTCAGTACTAAGCCAAGCACAAAATTTCTGCAAGACCTCCCAGAAAAGGTGTTGGATAACTTGCAGAGCAGCTTTTTGTCAGATCACCTGGGCTGGAAATAACCTAAAACCCAGGACCTCCTTCACCTTATTGACTGCCACAGGCCTGGGGATTTACAAAGTGTCATTACCTGAATTTATCCCTCGGAACTGCTATTTCCTTTCCATAATTTAGGGCAAGGAGAAGCAAATTTCCTACTTGAAAAACAAATTCCTCTAAGTAGAGGACACTTCTCTGCTGAAACATTTCAGTTCCCAATGTAACTGTTCAGAGCAGCACAATGAATTATTTGGCAGAGAAATTCAATTTCGGGGTGGTTTCCACAGCCTGAGCTGCCATTGTTGGGATGGGGAGCAGTGACCCTGCCCAACCCCGGGTGTGTGAGGATGGAGCAGGGAAACCTGCCCGGGACACTCACATTCCACTGGGATGGAGAGGGGTTAAACCTGCCCGGGACACTCACATTCCACCGGGATGGAGAGGGGTTAAACATGCCCGGGACACTCACATTGCACTGGGATGGAGCGGGTTAAACCTGCCCGGGACACTCACATTGCACTGGGATGGAGCGGGTTAAACCTGCCCGGGACACTCACATTGCACCGGGATGGAGAGAGGTTAAACCTGCCCGGGACACTCACATTCCACCGGGATGGAGAGGGGTTAAACATGCCCGGGACACTCACATTGCACCGGGATGGAGCGGGGAGCCCTCTCTCCCGGAGCTCTCCCAGGTCCTGATCCCGGCTTTCCCAGGTCCTGATCCCGGCTCTCCCGGGCCCCGATCCCGGCTTTCCCAGGTCCTGATCCCGGCTCTCCCGGGCCCCGATCCCGGCTTTCCCAGGTCCTGATCCCGGCTCTCCCGGGCCCCGATCCCGGCTTTCCCAGGTCCTGATCCCGGCTCTCCCGGGCCCCGATCCCGGCTTTCCCAGGTCCTGATCCCGGCTCTCCCGGGCCCCGATCCCGGCTTTCCCAGGTCCTGATCCCGGCTCTCCCGGGCCCCGATCCCGGCTTTCCCAGGTCCTGATCCCGGCTCTCCCGGGCCCCGATCCCGGCTTTCCCAGGTCCTGATCCCGGCTCTCCCGGGCCCCGATCCCGGCTTTCCCAGGTCCTGATCCCGGCTCTCCCGGGCCCCGATCCCGGCTTTCCCAGGTCCTGATCCCGGCTCTCCCGGGCCCCGATCCCGGCTTTCCCAGGTCCTGATCCCGGCTCTCCCGGGCCCCGATCCCGGCTTTCCCAGGTCCTGATCCCGGCTCTCCCGGGCCCCGATCCCGGCTTTCCCAGGTCCTGATCCCGGCTCTCCCGGGCCCCGATCCCGGCTTTCCCAGGTCCTGATCCCGGCTTTCCCAGGGTCCCGATCCCTGTCCATCCCAGCCGCCCAGGGCTGACCCCAGCAGGAGCTGGGCTCCAGGATCTGCGATGTCCAGCTCAGGTCACTGGCAGGGCTGCAGATAAGAATAATAATAAAAATAATGATCAATATCAGGCTAAAGGCAGTGAACGCTCCGGAGAGCTGGGCTTTGGAAAATATTGTGTGGCTCGAGCCTCAAGCTAATCCCCACTCAAAATTGCAGTGCTGGCTTAGGCTGAGTGTAGAACAAATGCTCTGGCTCCTGGAAAATCTCCCTGTGAACAGATATTACCAATATCGATCAGCACAAATTAAATATCAAATTAAAGCCACCCAGATGATGGAGCTCAGGCTTTGGAGGCACAGAAAGAAGCCAAGGAAGAGTCAGATCTCCATCAAATCGCTCTTCCCATGGCAGCTCTGGGGCTCCTGGCCTGCACAGCCCCATGAAACCCCCACAGGGATCCAGGGCAGCCACAGCTGCTCTGGGAATCCCATCCCAGGGCCTGCCCACCCTCCCAGAGAACAATTCCTGCCCAATGTCCCATCCAGCCCTGCCCTCTGGCAGTGGGAGCCATTCTCTGTGTCCTGTCCCTCCATGGTATATGAATAAACTCCATTATACAGAAGTGGGCAAATACACCTGAGACAACACCCTTATTTTGGGAACAGAGCTCCCAGTCAGTGCCCCATTCCCACTCTGGGGAATCACAGCTGCTCCTCTCCCTCTTCCTTCCCAGCTCTGGAGGGACATCTGCACCAGACAGCTGGGGAATTTCAACCCAATTACCTCGGCAGGCACAAAGGGGCAGCTGTCATTAAGGTATTGATTAATTGTGTTTAAAGTATTCCAAGTGACATTGAAAACTTCAACAGCTTTGTCACCAGCACAAACCAAAAGCAAACTCCAGCCCCTTCCAAATCCCCCATGCCTGTTCTAAACACGCTCTGCAGACTTCAGACTGAAAAAATTGTAGGTTTGCCTTTTTTGTTGACAGTGCTGTTTCAGTGTTGGGCTGTAATGCCAAATTTGAGGCTGGGGTCAGAGTTCCATGTTCCAAATCTCAGCCCCACTGAGGGATGGGGCCCCTCTATGCCTTTCCTGAGGCTCTGCCCTCGCTGTGGCACAGGGGACAGGGTGGAACTCTGCCCCAGCACACCCAGCCCTGTGTTCATGTGAGCACAAACACCCCCAGCCCCTCTCTGCACCCCCAGGGACCTCCACCCAGGCAGAGCCCAGCACACACACACAGCTTTGGCCCTGCTGCTTCTCCCAAACTTCCTGTCCCACACTGGATTTCAAACCTGGAATTTTTAATTCCAACCACATTATTTCCGTTATCAACCCTCTCATTCTGATGAGGATCTCCCTCCCTGCCTGCTGACAGGTGCCATGCCCTGCAGAGGGGTTTAGACAGGCACCAGACTGTCCCTGACTCCTCCTGCAGGTGAGCAGGAGCTGAGGGAGAAGGGGAAGCTGCTCCTCACCCACCTGGGGTTGCAGCTCTTGAGCCCTGAACTCGGTGCCAGGGGAGAATTCCTGTTCTCCAGGGAGCACCTTTTCCTAGACGGTTTGGGTGGGAAGAGACCTCAAAGATCACCCCAAAAATCACCCAGTGCCACCCCTGCCATGGCAGGGACACCTTTCCCTGTCCCAGGCTGCTCCAGGCCCCAGTGTCCAGCCTGGCCTTGGGCACTGCCAGGGATCCAGGGGCAGCCACCAACACCCCCATAAAGCATTGCTGTTTGGATAAAAAATGAACTCTGGGGGCTTGTCACGGACCTGTGCTTTGTAAAGTGTTGCTGAGGAACAGTTCCCTGGGGAAATCTGTATTTCAGGAAAAATCCGCAATTCTTCCAGTGCATTCTTCCAGGACTGGCTTCATTCCCGAGATCCAAGCTCCTAGTTTGGATAAGTCACTTAAGGCAGGAGAGTTTAAAGCTGCTGGCAGCAGTTTTGTTTAATGGCCCATTGGGCAATGTCAGCTTAGCCCATGCCGTTCATTGTTAATGAGCTGTCAGCTCCTGCTGCCTCTGCCTCAGACATCCTCAGGGTGAGCTCGCTGGAATCTCCCCCTAAGAGCCAGGATGAGAGTCCAGCTTCATCTTCACTGAACCTTGGAATGGTTTCAGTGGGAAGAGCCCTCCCAGGCCACGGACCCAGGCGTTCCCCAGCAGTGCCAAGGCAGTGGTTGTTACACCAGCAGGGTTTGCTCATTCCAAATGCAGGGCCTTGAGGAATTCTGGGCATTTCTAACATCCAAACCAAAGTGAGCGAGTCCTTCAGAGCACGGCTTCCAATCAGCACAATGCCATTCCTAATTAAACTGATCCATGGCAAATAAATCCCAGGACCACAATTCCTTTAAATACCACTTGTCACATATCAGGCTTCTCTGATTCTCGGTGGGGTTGGAGCACTCAGCCAGGCAGGAACAGCCCTTCAGGTGTCATTAAATCCATCTGGAATCGCTCAACACAAAATAGCCTTGAGCAACTGGTGCAGCCCCATCACTCAGGCCAGTGTGGTTCACACCTCAGGAGACAGCTGGGAAAAAACTGGGGTTTTTTTGGCCAGGAGGTGAAAGCCAGGTCTTTTCAATAAAGCTGTTCTGTTTATGAGGACATGGTGGGTCTGTGTGTGTTTGGGTCTTCAGGAATATCTCCTATCAACAATCCCAGCCAGAACTGCAGTGAAGGGAGTCTGTGCTGACCCGAGCTGGGCACTGCCTGCCTGAGGTCAGAACTGGAAAATCCACGTGGTGCCCACTCCAAAGCTGGGAGCTCAGTGGCAGGAGAGGGAGCAGAGCCAGCCCCTCACCGTCCTGAGGCTGGACAGACACTCCTGAGCACGGACACAGAGCCATGGGAACACCAGGACACTGGGCAGCAGGCAGGGCACAGGCTGGCAGCAGCTCCAGACAGGCTGTGCAGGGCTCAGTCCCAAATCCCTCTTCCCCAGGTGCCCGTTACCCACCCTGGGCCTGCAGACACTGTCAGAGGCACTCCAGGGCAGCGACACAGACAGGCAGGGCCCTGAGCCCAGCAGGACAGGCTCTCCCAAGGCAACCTGCCACCAGGACAGAGAGCAGGGAGGGCAGAAAATCGTGAGGCAGATTCTGTTCCCGTGGAATTTCAGCTCAAGAGGGTCAGAGCACGTGGACACCTCCGTGAGCCTCGTGGGTCCTGCATGAAAAGCAGCTCAAGGCTGTGGGAAGCAGGAGTTTGAGGCACTGTCACAAAGCCATTCCTGATGGAAAGGGACCTGGTTCTGGGGTCCTGATGTCCCCTCAGGGTTGGCAGAGGGCAGTGGGAGCCATCCCTGAGCCCTGAGCAGAGGCCACAGAGCCCCCCCAGCTGCCCCAGCACCAAGGACAGCTGGTTCATCCTGGGGGAGCAGAGTTTAGGGTGCTGCTCACTGGGAACACTGTGAGGAAGAGTGAAAGCAGGAGCTGCATTTCAGGGAATTACAAAGGGACTCCATGGACTAAAAGCAGAGGGAAGGAATATGAAGGGCCATCAGTAAGGAAAGCTGGTGATGGCAAGAGAGCAAGGCTGGGAGGAGCAGGGAGTCACGGAATTCCTGGATCAAAAAGGTTGGAGAGCATCTCTGAGATAATCCAGTCCTAGCTGTGCCCCATCCCCACCTTGTCCCCAGCCCAGAGCAGCAAGTGCCACCTCCAGGGATGGGCACTCACCACCACGGAAGGAGAGGGAGCGTCAGAGCTGTCCAAGGGAGCCATGGGGCTGGACTCGTGCACCTTGATAAAGTCCAGAATCCCAGCCTGGGCTGGGCTGGAAAGGACCTTGGAGATCACCCAGGGCCACCCCTGCCATGAGCAGGGACCTTCCACTGCCCCAGGGTGCTCCAAGCCCCATCCAGCCTGGCCCTGGGCGCTTCCAGAGCTCCTTCCAACCCCTTAAGGTCCCTTCCAGCCCACACCAGGCTGGGATTGTGTTTCCCCATCTCCCCAGGAATGGGACACAGTCCCAGCTCTGCTAGGAAGAAATCCTGGGGGCTCTGAAGTCCACAGGCTGACTCATGTAAAAGGTGAGTCACCTTCCTCTCAGGTAGGAGTTATTTTTAGGAGAATTACTCACTCCAAGTGTTGATGGTTTGTATGAAACACATAAGACATCTAAGTTCAGAACAAAATATTGTAGAAGCCTTACACAAATACCGTGGTTTCCTACTTTTAAGGCAATTGTCTGAAATTAATTCACATGTGCTCAAAATCCATAAGCAAAGCTTGACAGTTACAAGAATTTAAAGCTAAATTTAAAGGCAGCATTAACAAAATCAGGGAACATGAAGCATCCATGGGAATTTCCAGGCGACAGAAGTGATTTAATAAATGTGGCTCAAGAGGGCAGCTCTAGGGCCTCCTGTCCTCCCACTCCCCCCATGGCTCTGCTCACTCAAGGATTACAATCTCCTGTTTTAGCTGCAGCAGCTTCCCTAAGTTTTCATAGTTGAATCTGATTCCCATCATTTGGAGATAGCAAGGGAGTGCCCCAGCCCTGGCCTTGAAACACCTTAAAAATACATTGAAAATATCCTAAAATGCACTGAAATACCCCAATAAATGCTTTGAAATGCCCTGATAAACGCATTGTTCATGTCTGGCTCTCCAGAAAAAAGCAGCCATCCCAAAAGGAATATTTCTCAGGAAATAAATCAACAACACAAGGGATTATCTGGATGAAGTTTCCCAGCAGCACATCCATTGCCAAATGCCAATCCCCATCCCAGAGCTTGGCTCCAGCAGCTCCACCTTGCCACTTCTAGCCCAGGGAAATGGTGCTGGATGAGCCTTCCTGCAGCTGGAGGGTTGGGCTTGTGTTTTTTCCTAGTGCTCCTTGGAGCATCCAACAGGCTGAAACACATGAGGGATTAATTTCAAAGTAGGAAGAGGAAAAAAAGAAGGAACCCAAGTCCTGGAGCAGCTTTTGAGCAGAGAGGAAATAACAAGCAGCAAAAGTTAGGCAGGAAATCCTGGGACTCAATGCCTCAAAATGAATGACTCAGAATAACTTTAAACATATTTATCAATAATAAACTAGGGAGGAGTTAATGACATTGTTGGCCTCTTCTCCCAGATCTAGCCAAATGAGAGCAGGAAATGGCCTCACATTGTGTCAGGAGAGGCTCAGGGTGGATTTGGGGGAAATTCCTTCCCTGAAGAAGGGGCCAAGGCCTGGCAGCCCCAGTGGAGCTCCCATCCCTGGAGGTGGAACTTTGTGATGGGGTGATTGGGCGTGGTGGGATTTGGGTGGGGTTTGGGATGACGTTTTTGTCTTCCCCACCGTGGAGCTGCTGTGAGGCCCCCACAGCTCCGGCGTGGTGACAGTGCTGGGTGGCTCTGGGGACCAGCTCAGAGCCTGTCCCCGTGCCCAGGGACACCCAGGGCAGGCCCAAACTGCCCCAAGGCACCTCTGGCAGGCGGGGGAGCCCAGGGTGGAGAAAGCAGCCCCAGGCGTGGACAAGGCCCCGTGACAGGGCTGTGTGGGACAGCAGGCCTGGAACAAAAAAGAAAAGCAACTGCAGGACAAAAGTGGGACTTTCTCCCTGCCTTGAAAAGCCTCCACACATCCCACACCTTCATTAGGGCTGCTGTTCATGGGACCTGAGGCCCCACTTCAGCTTTCAACCATTTCAGGCACAAATAATAGAAAATTTCTAACTCAAAAGGATAATCTCCTGTCAGAAAGAGAACAGCAGGCACGGTGAACACTTTAAAAGCTTTGGAGATATAAAGATTTATTGTATTTCCCAACAAGCCAGAAGCTTTGATTAAAGGTTAAACATAGAAAATAGGGATAGAATTAAGTTGTAAAAAATCCCCCTCAAAAAATAATTTTTATACTGTTGCTATGGTTCAAAATGTTTTCACGGTAAGCCTCATTTTTCCTTTTAAAATTGATCAGAATTAATTTTTTAATCAACTCATTTAGAATTAATTTCTAGATTCAGAAAATTAGAAATTCTAGACAGAATTTGCAAAAAAACCAGGAGGGTTTTGCAATATGACACAGAATCACAAAATAACAGAATGGCCTGGATGGGAAGGGACCTTAAAGCTCATCCATGGCAGGGACACCTTCTGCTACCCCAGGCTGCTCCAAGCCCCAGTGTCCAGCCTGGAGGGTTAGGAAAGCCATCCCTGGGAGGAGATGTGTGCAACTCTCCTGCTTCAGGGCTGATCCCACAAGAACAGCACCTCCACTTCCACAACATTTTTCCACACATTTTCCATTAGTGCTGACTGGGTGCCAGTTCCCGTGGATTTGCAATTTTGCAATAATTGGAAATGCAATTCTGGGAATGGAATTCTGGAATTCTGGGTTTCCACAATCCAGAAAATCCACAATCCACGGGCCTTGCCTAAACACACCTGTGCACAGGTCCTGCTCAGGGGCTGGGTTAGTCAAACAGCACAACCCTGCTGTTCCCCAGCAGCACTGGGGAGCCAGCTTCCCTCAGCAGCACTGGGGAGCCAGCTTCCCTCAGCAGCACTGGGGAGCCAGCTTCCCTCAGCAGCACTGGGGAGCCAGCTTCCCTCAGCAGAGGGTGCCCAGCGCCATCCTGGTGCTGCCTGGGAGCTCCCTGGGGCAGAGCTGGCAGAGTCACAGAATAAAGCAGGGGTTTATTGAAAGGAAACCATCCCTTCACAGGACAGCCCTTGGGCAGTGCAGGGCCCGGCCCTGGCTCCAGCCCAGCTGGGCCCCGGCTCAGGAGCTCTCACCCTTTGATCAGCTCTGCTCCATCTCCACACTGGGGTCATTGCCCAGCTCCAGCTCCAGCTGATGCAGTCCCACCCTCCCAGGTTGCTCTCCTCCGTTCCCTGCTGGTTGCACTTTTGGGGCTGAAGCTGCAGTGCTGTCCTTGGCTCTGGGGCTGGAGAAGGATTGCTGTGTGTGCCTGAGCTGTGAGGAGAGCTGCTGGCACTTGGTGAGGAGAGCAGAGCCCCAGTGGGCACGGCAGAACCTGGGGGTGCACAGCTGAAGCTGAAGGCACGAACAGAGTGAAGGGAAACAAGGGAGAGAAGGGAATGAAGGGGGAATTGGCCTCAGGTGCCCAGGGGAGGTTCAGGTTGGATATGAGTGAGATTTCCTCACTGCAGGGGTGCTCAGGCCTTGCAGGGGCTGCCAGTCCCCATCCCTGGAGGTGTCCAAAGCGATCACACCTGGGATGTCATGATACAGGCTGGTGGGCATGGTGGGGTTGGACTGAAGGTTGAATTTAATGAATCTTGGAGCCTTTTCCCAGCTTGACACTTCCATGATTCTCTGACTCTGCCTGCCCAGCCTTTCCTGAAGGTTTGGGGCACTTAAGCAGACACTCAAACCCTGTTTGTGTGCACAGCTCAGTACAGGCCCTTACTGTGCCCACCTCACCCCTGGGTAGGAGTTCATTTCCCTGGGATTCCTGCAGAATAAATGGGAATCAAAGCCCGTGGGTGGCCCCTGAGGGCAGCAGTGCAGCGAGGATGTGTGGAGGGCCCTGTGCTGGTGGAGAACATCGCTCACAAAAGCTGCTAACACAGCCTGTTTTCTGCTCTGGCGAGCAAGATATCCTCACAGGAGAGCTTGGGTAGCTTGGAAATAGCAAATTCTTATGCATGATGTAAATCACTGGAAGCTTCACCGAGCTGGAAGTGCCTGACCTTTTGATCTTTGGCAAATAAATGAACAGCCCCGAGGAAGCTCAGGAGTTCTGTGTCCTCAGTGCAGGACAGGGCACCTGAAGGGCTGAGAAGTTAAAGCATTTCTTTTTGTTATTTTCACGTTAACAAACCAAGACTTGGGGGGAAAAACATGTAAGAACATATTTTAAGTGTTGGTCAAAAAACACCTTTAAAACACATTTGCCCAAAGGTTCAAAGAGGTGTCTTTGCAAGGTGGGAAATTCCACATGAACTTTGTTCAGCTATTAATTGAGACTGGAGAGTGGTTTTTTAGCCATCACATCTGCTTTCATTGGCCATCTAAAAAAGGTAATTCTGCTTTCAGAGTGATGCTGTGTGAGGATCTCTCTTCTTCCCAGGAGATTTCCTCGAAAAAGGAGTTGTGTAAGTGCTCCTGCCTCCCCTCCAGGCCTATTTCAAGCTTCTAATCTGACATCTAATACTGATTGGTGCCTCTTTCACTCTCATGCATTTGAATTTGTTCCAGATATAAAAGGAAATGGAAATGAAAAAAAATCTGGTTCTGTCTAGTCAGTCTTAGGAAGTACCTGAAACATAACCCTGGCTGTGTCTGCAGGACTGAGGGTTGTACTTGAAGTGGGAAGTGTTGGGAAAGCCTTTATCCCAAACCCAAACCCCATCCAACAGGATCATCCACTTCTGTCCCACTGCCACTGGCAAACAGAGTAAAACCTGAAACAGGAATTCAAACGTAAAGCCTAGAAAAGGAATCAATGCTTTCAGAAACTGCCAGGAAGCAGCTCACCCTCAAATAAATAACAAACCTCAGCTTTTCTCCCAAGCAAGGCTTTGTGGATCAGACGTAGCCAAGGGTGGAGGCAATCCCCAGACAGGGCTGGGAGGCTCAGCAGAGGAGCTGGGGCAGGCACAGGCTCCACAGCAGGCCTGGGACCATCAGGCCCCAGCAGGGTCTGCCATCCTCTGCACTGGGCACCAGGCCCTGCTCACAGGGAGAACCCAAGCTACGGAGACAGCTCAACCTCCTCGGTTTGAAAGGGAAAGCAAGATGGGATGTGGGCTCAGCCTCCTGGGAGTGCTGCTGTCCCACATGGCTCTGGCACACCAAACCTGGGGAAAGAACTTCCTCCACCAACAGGCATGGAGCACAGAAAAGGAGGGGTGAAGGAAAAAAGAAACAGATCTGAGAACAGATGAGAGGAAATCACAGGGACAGCAAATGTGACTGAGGATTTTGCCTCCTTCTGATGATGATCATCCTCCCTCCCCCCCACCTTAGGAATACACACACAGAGCTTTCAAACATCAGCCAAGGCACTTTGGTGCTCATTACTGAATTCTTCTTATGGTTATTTAAGTTACAAACAGGGCTACTGATTCTAAACCTGAAGTGCTAAAATTATTCCAAGTAATGCATGTCCAGCTCTGAAATCCTGAAGTTAATTTTAACCATCGCTTTCACAAATAGGCTGCCTTGTCCTGACAAATCTATGTGGGCCATATTGTGAGGAGAACTATCAATATTGGAATAAATTTTCCATGCAAGCAAACTAAAATTATCTTTACATCGATTCAGCACCAAGTGCTCCAGTAGGGGCTGGATGGAATGGCCAATAAATTGACAAATCTACAAAACAGAATGGGAGAAACATTAAAAAAATGGGCAGCTGGCTGCTCCCTGCCATCTCCCATCTCCCATTTCAGGCACTCAGGCTCTCTCTGAGCAGGAGCAGCCGTGGTTATTGCAGTGCCTGGGCTCCCCCAGCCCTGCCTGGCGCCGGGCTCCGCTCAGCCCCACGGACCTGCTCCCTCAGAAAGGCTCTGCTGGGCTCCCCAGCCTGCTGCTCCCTGGGCCTGCACAGGGGCACGCTGAGCTGGGAACAATTCCATGCAATTCAATGCAATTCCATTGCACACTTGGAGCTGGGAACATTCCACACTTGGAGCTGGGAACATTGCACGCTTGGAGCTGGGAATAATTCCACACTTTGAGCTGGGAATATTGCACACTTTGAGCCGGGAATAATCCCACACTTGGAGCTGGGAATGTTGCACATTTTGAGCTGGGAATAATTCCACACTTTGAGCTGGGAATATTGCACACTTTGAGCCGGGAATAATCCCACACTTGGAGCTGGGAATGTTGCACATTTTGAGCTGGGAATAATCCCACACTTTGAGCCAGGAATAATTCCACACTTAGAGCCAGGAATATCCCATGTTTTCTCCCCCAGGCAGACTCTCTCCAGGCAGCACTGCCAGCTTTGGGGCCCCTTTGGGGCTGTGCTGCTCCTGCACTGGAGGGGATCTCACCCTCACACCTGCAGGGAAGGAATAAAGCAAGTCCTCATGGATGTTCCCAGGTCTGACTGGAATTGCTCCAGGCTTTAACCCTGCACATTTCAGTGAATGCCAGAGCTGCAAATGGCCCAGCAAAGCCTCTTTCCTGGTCTGTTCCCCACAGGTGGGTTCAGCCCTGCTCCTACAGCCTCTGTGCCCGCCCTGCCATGAGAGGTGCTGGCATTGCCTTGGCTGCAGGGCTGGCTCCCAGCTCCAGCAGGGTCTCAGGGATGAGCATGAACCTGCTGTCCCAGCTGGGGGAAGGATGAGGGGAGCTCCTACCTGAGCTCACAGCCAGGACTCCTCCTCTCCAGGAGTTCAGTGCCAGTCACAGAAATGTCATGGAGAAATTTCCTCTTACATCAAACAGCTCTGTTTTGCCTTAAAAAAAAAATTTTAAAAAAATAGTCATTTCTGGGGGTAAGGTGTGACTGAGTCAGAGCCCTGGCTCCCCAGCCCTGCCAGAGCTCAGTGCAAGGCACCCAGGGCACGCACAGACAGGGGAGGTGATCTACAATAAAACCACTGAAAACACCACTTCTATCAGCAATTTCCTAATTCTCCATTAGGACTCACAAGACCCCAGCCTGGTTTGGGTTTGGAAGGGACCTCAAAGCCCACCCAGTGCCACCCTGCCAGGGCAGGGACACCTTCCCCTGTCCCAGCTGCTCCCAGCCCTGTGCCCAGCCTGGCCTTGGGCACTGCCAGGGATCCAGGGGCAGCCCCAGCTGCTCTGGGCACCCTGTGCCAGCCCTGCCCACCCTGCCAGGGAACAATTCCCAATTCCCAATCTCCCATCCAGCCCTGCCCTCTGGCAGTGGGAGCCATTCCCTGGGTCCTGTCCCTCCATCCTTGTCCCCAGTCCCTCTCCAGCTCTCCTGGAGCCCACTCAGGCCCTGGCAGGGCTCTGAGCTCTCCCTGGAGCCTTTTTCAGGTGAGCCCCCCCAGCCCCTTGACTCCCCCAGTTTGGGCTCTCCTGGGGCAGCTGCATGATTTTCTACCCTCCATAACCAACAGCAGGGCCCAAGCTCTGAGCACACCCTGGGTAAGATGAGATGTCCCACCCAGGGAACTGCATTTTGATTTTTGTTTATTTACACAGCCCAATATTTCTACATATTTGATTAAAGCATACCTTTGAGGAACAAATCTCTCCATGCTAATAATCTTTAAAATATCCCAGGCTCCCTAAAATCTGAGCTTAGGGAGAACAAGCAGCACTGCTGCAACCTGCAAAAAGTTAATTTTTTCACGCTGCTGCCTCTTCCATTTTCCAGCCCTATTTCTATTCCTAATTAAGCAAACTTGAGTGTGATCCAGAAATACAAAGAGGAGCGGTTGAATTTAGAGACATTAAGAGAATTTTAAATGTCGTGCTTTTAGCCTCAAAACTGAATTCAGGTGAGGAAAAAGTAAGTAAGTAAAATATATTTTTTTAATCCTCCATGTACCCCTCTATTAACCACAATTACAACACTTCAAAGCATAATAATTTCCTGCTTTCAAGTTTTCTATAGCAACAGTTTGTTGAAAGAGTTTGATTTCATTATATTATGCCAATATAACCCTGGTAGAAATTTCAATCTTTTTAGGCAGAAAGAAGTGCAAAAAATTACATTAACAACGAGCATAAAGAAATTGAAGCTCTCAATGCCTCTTAATTTATGCCATTTTCCTGTAGGTTTTTTTAAATCTCTTTTTTTCCTACCAGCTTGATGCCACCTCTTTAATGCAGTTTGTGTTTCACAGGGGGAGCAGCTGAACAGAGGGGAGGAAATCCAGGAGCACACACCTGCAGGGCACAGCCACCCCTGGGAGCAGGATCCAGGGGGGATCCAGGGGGGATCCAGGGGGGATCCAGGGCTCCCAGCCACCCCTGGGCTGGGGGGATCTGGGGCTCCCACCTGCTCAGGCTTTAACAAGGCTGTGTCCACCTGGACATCTCTTTGCAGGTTCTGCATCCAGCCCAGGATCCCCAAACCCAAGAAGGACGTGGAGGTGCTGGAGAGAGTCCCTGGAGCTGCTCCAGGGCTGGAGCCCCTCTGGAGCCAGGCTG
>VZRH01000649.1:41166-62505 GCA_013397555.1 Urocynchramus pylzowi | reverse complement strand
AGGGACAGCAGGGACAGGAGGGACAGTTCTCAGATTGCTCTGCACCCTGGAGGTGTGGGATTTACAGGAGCTGAGTGGAATAAAATGGAAACAACAAACCCCAAGGAACCTTGGCGTGAAGGCTGGGACTCCCAGAGTTCACCAGCTCTGCTGTCATCACTTTTCTCCAGCTGGTAAAAAATACTGGGATTGACCTCTGTAGGACACAAACCTCATGGGAATAAAGTCTGGCTCTGCTGGCTTAGGATCAGATTCATGGGACCACAGAATTATGGAATCAGAATTATTGAATCCCAGATCACTTTGGGTTGGGAGGGAGCTCAAATCCCACCCAGTGCCACCCTGCCATGGCAGGGACACCTCCCACTGTCCCAGCTGCTCCCAGCCCCAGTGTCCAGCCTGGCCTGGGGCACTGCCAGGGATCCAGGGGCAGCCCCAGCTGCTCTGGGCACCCTGTGCCAGCCCTGCCCACCCTGCCAGGGAATGATTCCTTCACTTACCCAAGTTAAAGAAGCATCAAAGTTTGCCTTAAACTAAAAAACCCCTTCCATTATACATCAGGAATTTGAACATTACCAAATACATCAAGAGCAGGTTAGGGAAGGAATGCTTCACGTGAGACACAGCTGATCAAACACCAGCACTGGGAACCTCTCGGGGAACGTGCCTGGAATTTGGAGCTTCCAGAGCAGGCTGGGCACATCCACCCCAGCAAGGAGACCGTGACTCTGCTGCCTGCCACTGCCACTTTGATTTTTAATCACTGCCAAATGAATACAGCTCCTCATGTTTTGCAGCAAGTTGAGGCCAGGGTCTTATTCAGCCACCTACTACGTGTTGCTTGGATATGGATTATTATTTCCCAAGCAGGATGTGGAATATTTTATTTTTGTACCAACGGATCTTGCTCACACGCAATCATTTGCATTCTTAAGAAGCCAACCCAGTCTGCTTTGTAACTCCTGTGAGCCCAGAAAAAGCATCCCCCCACTCCCTCTGTCTTGGGAATGGAATTTTCACAGCACACTAAGTATCTTCTGATTAGAATTTTGGGGTTTTTATAAAAATACAGCTCTGGCACGCCAAGGCACATTAGGCAAGACAAGGAACAAAGTCACACAGTAACAATGAACGTCATAAATAATTAATAAATATAAATACATGAACTGAGAACAGGGATCAGAGTGTATGTGAGTACTTGGGCTCAGGACAACGTGAAAAGTGACTCCCACATAAAACCACCTTCAGCCATGGCTGTAAAGCTGCCCCTCTCCCCTGGCACTCTGGAAGGGTTTCTAAAAGCTGGAAAGGTTTGGGTCTTTTTGTTGATATATTTCCAAAGGAATAAATCCATCTTCTGTAAACAGAAAGTGTAGAAAGTTTTCTCAATATCAGTAATTTACATATATATTTACCCTCTAGAATATTGCCAGCTCCAATGAGATGTAAAGAAACAATTCAATGTATACATTTGGTGCTCTAGCCATGCCACAAATCATGTGCACTTAATTCAACAGGGCCATAAACCCCAGAAGTACAGGAGTAATCAAGAACCTACTTAACCTTTCTCCAGCAACGCTGCAAAACGTTAGTGTGAAATATGTGACAATCCCCTAAAATCATAACGAAAGGGCAGCGAGCAAGGTGTGCTGTAAAACACAACCGGCAGGAAGGCAAGGAAAAACTGGGGAAATAGAAGAAAAATTAGTTCTGGAGCCACGCTCAGTAATAGCTGATGTATGCTCACAATAAAATGAGATGCAGAATGCAAAACTCCTCGAAAATAAAAGCATTATTTCAACAGTATTCAGCCAGCAGGTCTAAGAGTTACAGGATTCCTGTGGGTTGGAGGAAAAAAGAAATGAAACTACAACACAGACTCCCAGAACCTTTAAGGTTGGAAAATCCCTCCCAGCCCATGGAGTCCCAGCTGTGCCCCATCCCCACCCTGTCCCCAGCCCAGAGCTCTGAGTGCCACCTCCAGGTGACACCTCCAGGGACGGGCACTCCAACCCTCCCTGGGCAGCCCCTGCCAAAAAAATTTCCTTTCCGTGGCAAAAAAATGTCCTCCTAAAACACATAAAGGTTTTTTAAACCCAAGGTCATAAAAAAATTCCGAATTAAGGCTCAGGTATATTCTGTTAGATTGATGGAATTGCAAGACAGAGAAAGGAAGCCCA
Organism: Urocynchramus pylzowi; assembly: GCA_013397555.1. Lineage (NCBI taxonomy): Eukaryota > Metazoa > Chordata > Aves > Passeriformes > Fringillidae > Urocynchramus > Urocynchramus pylzowi. Next base: position 60,325 of record VZRH01000649.1, on the reverse strand, counting down.
GGGCAATTGGGAGGAGTTTTCCTGCAGAGCCCACCTTGGTTCAGTCAGATGTGGAAGCTCAGAAGGACAGAGCTATATTTCAATACTTATACATATATTTATACATAATATCTCTATATCCGGATTCTTGCAGAAAGCTCAGAAGTTTTAATTTCTCCAAGATAACCTGGAGCCAAGCACAGACTTTCCCCACACAAAGTCCTGAAGGCTTTCACCAGCAGCGTGGTACTGTCCCTGCATGCACTTTTAAAATAAAGGAATAATGTAATATTTAAAACTTCAGCTCCTCAAAGTCAGACCTCGAATCTACACTTGGAAAATTAAATAGTTTGCCTGATCACAGAAGTCCCAAATGGTGAATAATTTCTGTCAGCCCACACGTCTCTTTTGTAGAAGGGGAGAATTAAAACATTCATAGATATTTGTAAAGTGAAATACAGATTTACTTCAAGAAAATCTGTGGCACAGCATGGTTGGAGGTGGCACTTGGAGGTAATTACTGCAATTTCTTCCACAATTGCACAGCCAGGTCAGGGAACCTGTGCATTTTTTGGTACATTTAATGTGGGAAATGCATCCTGCTCCCAGGGCTGTGGGGTCTCTGGCCAGTCCTGCAGCCCAGGGCTGGGGTCCCAGAGCACCCCAGAGCAGCCCAGCCCCCCTGGCAGGAGCAGAGCCGGTGCCACGGGAATTGTGCAATGGGAAGAGCCAGGCTCAGGACAGCACTTGCCGTGAGGTTTTGCTTCCCAAGCACTGAATGATGGAACCAGGGAACGTCCTGAGCTGGAAGGACCCACCAGGACCATCCAGGCCAGCTCCTGGCCCTGCTCCTGCCACTTACTCCGAGCCAATTCACTTTGACAGACCCCAAAAGGCTTAACCTGGAATGGGCTGGACAATGACAGAAAGCAGTTTAAGAAATAAATAACTTAGTCTGGTGTTTGTGTCTCATCTTTGAGACACTTCTCTTCTGAGAAGTCTTCTAATTTCCCAGCCTTTCAAATTCTATCTCTACAAATCTCTTCCAAACCTTGAACGGCAACAATTAAAATCTACTTGTTAGAAGCACCATTAGCTACCACAAAAAGCAATAGGAAAGGTCAGGGACGAGGAACTCGTGCAGCCTCCCCCAGAGCAGGTAAGGAGGTGTTTTGACAGGAGGCTTCATTTGAACTGAATGATACGTTCCCTTCTGGAGCTGGGTACAAATGGAAGCGTGTAGAGCTCAGAGTCTGGAGGTGGGAGGCTTTGGGCTGTAATTTTAATTAAGTGCTCATCCCTGTGTGCAGTACTTGGTATTTCTGTGCTGTTAAAAGCAGATTTGGGGTGGTTTTGCTGCCATGCCAACCCTGCCGCTGGCATTGCTGGCAGGGCTGAACACAAAACTGGCAGGGAAAACCTGGGAGCCAGCACTGACCTCCTGTGACAGTGACCACCCTGGTCTGCTGTCCCAGGGCACCATCTTGGGATGGAATTCCCTCAGGGCAGCAGAGCACGCAGCCCGTGGCTCTTCAGCCCCAGTGGCACCAGCACCTCCAGCCCATCCCAGCCCATCCCAGCCCATCCCAGGGATCCAGGGGAGCTGGCCAAAGCCAGGGGCAGGTGGAGGCTTGGCCTCCTGTGGGTTTCCTCCAGCAGCAGCCCTCCCATGGTTTGTGGTGTCTCCAAAGCCAGGAGGAGCCCCCACACCTGGGCAGGGCCAGGAGTGACCTTCCCAAAGAGAGAACCCAGCCTGGGTGACATCTTACCCAGCCATCACCCACTGCCATTCCCTAATCAAAAAGGGCTCTGGGGGGTCCTGAGTACCAGCCATTCCTATCCCAAACATCCTCTTTTGCAGAGCCAAACCCTCTCCTGGGCAGAGCAGGGACGGGGAGCCTGGCTGGGGCCCTGGGCTGCGGGAGCAGCCGGGGCTGGGGCTGCTCTGCCCGGGCTGCAGCAGCTCCGAGAGAACAACGGGGCAGGGCAGGGCCAGGCGGGCTGCTGAGGCCTTGGGGAGGCTGATCTGGAGCAGAGCCTGGATGGAGCTCCAGAATAAAGCAGGATTTATGGAAAGGATCTCCTCCATGGATCCACCTTGGGCAGCACCAGAGCCCAGCCAGGGCTGCACCCAAGATGACCCAAAATGGCCCCAAAATGAACCCCAGATGACCCAAAATGGCCCCAAAATGCACGGCCGCTCCCGGGGGCTCTCCCTGGGATCAGTTCTGCTCCATTTGCACCTTGGAGTTCATTGTCCCATTCCAGCTTTAGCCCAGGCAGCCCCACCCTGCTTGTTTTTCTCTCTCCAGCCCACCTTGGTTGTGCTCCTGGGCCTGAGGTTTGGATCATTTGTCCTTGGTGCCCAGCTGGAGCAGGAATTGTTTTGTCTCCCTGCTCTGTGCAGAGAGCTCACCATCCCCTCATGTGAAGCCCAGATCCACACACTAAAGCAGCTCAGAACATGGACAATAGAAAAGCTGAACCTGAGGCATCAGTGTCTGTGCAGTTTCACCTCCAGCCGAGGCAGGAGATGGCACACGTTGCTCTGGTGACCCAGCAGCGGGAAGCGGGAGCTCAGGGATGGGCAGAGCCGGGCTGGGTGCCCCGGTGGGGCAGCACGCTGCACTGACAGGGGAGCTGCAGAGACAGTAAATAAACGGGGTTTATCATCTCCTATCAGTCTCTCGGGGATAACACAGGCTACTTCAGAAATACCTTCTCCAGCACCGAGGATAATTCAGAGGGAAAGCGGACGGGACCTGCTGAGAGCAGAGCGGAGCGGGAGCCGCTCTCCGCGGAGCGGGAGCTGCCACGCTGCTCTTCCAGCAAAGAATGAATGGATCCAAGAGCTCCCCGAGCTGCAGGGAGGGGCAGCCCGGCCCCACACCCATCCCGTGCCCCAGCAATAGACTGTGACAGCAGAACGACACAAGTTATGTCTATAGTGCACACATCCTCTCCCCTTCAAAGATAACCAGAAAAAACCCACTTTGTTTCTCTTCTCACAGAAATCGCTCATCTTCCAGCTCCAGAGACATGAATATTCATGGCTATTGTTTGCAGGGGGGGCTCCCCTCCACTCCATCCCAATTTCTGAAGTAAAATCTAAACTTCTGCTAAATTGCAGAACTCCAATGGATACTTTGCTTTTAATTACTTTCCAAAGTGCTCACTGTCTGACACTGAGGGATGCATTCTTCAGCTGGGTGATGCATTTATTTACTCCGCTGTGCTTTTGGAATGTGCAGAATGTTTATAATTAGGCTGTGTAACCATGCGAGCCTTCAGCTGGTGTTTGCTGGGTTTAAAGCAGGTTTGTTCTGCATTTCCAAAGCACGAAAAGCCACAACGCACCGTGAACGTTGTGCACTAATCTTTGTATTCCAGGGTAGGGAAAAAAAACACTTAAAAATTCCACTTGTGGCATCGGAATGCTGCCGAGGGGCAGGGCAGAGGTCCCTGCTCCAGCCAGGGACCGCGGGGCAGGGCAGAGCTGTGCCAAACAGTGACACCCCAGCATGGCCTGGGAGGGCACCCAGCAGCTCCAGCTCCTCCTGAACAGGGACAGGAGCTGGGGCTGGGGGAGCTCTCCTGGGCACCAGGAGCAGGAGCTGGGCTGTAGAAGGTGTCCCTGCCAGGCACACGCCCTGGGGTGCCAAAGGGAGCCTTTCCTCCCCCAGGCTGAGCCTGGCTGGTGGCAGCAGTGAGTGGCCAGCAGTGACAGTGCTCCAGCCCAGCCCCAGCACAGGGATAGGGCTCTCTCTGCTCCCACCCCCAAGGTCCCCTGGGCAAAGCCCAGCTCAGGCATTTCACAAAGCCCTGCGCCTTTCTGAGCCCTGAAAAAGCCATTCCAGGCACAGAGGTGGCTCCTGGCTGCTGTCCTGCCCAGCAGTGGCACCAACACCCTTGGGACCAGCCTGACACCCTCTGTGCAGCTCCTGGGGTCACAGCACTCCAAAACAGGCTAATTCTTCCCAGTGAGGTAATTTATAACCCAGGATTAAAGGATGGGGTCTTTTTCTTCATTATTTCACACAGCCATTATTTTTAAATTGTTCTTGTTGGTTTCTGCACTAAGAAATTCACATTTGGTGTCAGGTTGAACCATCTGTTAGCACACATGTGATTGTAAAATTCTCCCTCATGTCATCCTGCAGCAGAGTCCCCACCCATATGTGATTATCTGCACCACACAAATGTTCACTTACATCTTCCCAACTCTCCATGCAAATTTCCTGGTGAGTGCTCAGACACTGTGTGTTCTTCCCTTAGAACACTGGCAAAAGTTGAACCCAGGCCACAGAACGCACAAATCAAAGCTCTGCCACCTTCCCATGCTGCTGTTACAGCTGGAGCCAAGGAGAGTTATGCATTATGTGACTTTTCTGCTCAGGAGCTCAAAAATTAATAATGGAATACCATCTTCACTATGAATTTTTCATCCTTGCCCCCCCCAAAACAACCCCACAAACTCCCATTTTCTTTCCCATAAAGTTTCAGCCATTACCAAACCAACAGAAAATGCAGATTATGCACTGCTGTCGCTGCCCATGGAAGGGGGATTGGATCTAGAAAGGCTTTAAGGTCTCTCCCAGCCCAGCCCAGGCTGTGATTCTGTGAACACTCCCAAAAGGAGAGTGGGTCCCCCCAACCCCCCCCAGTCCAGCAGGACCCTTCCTTTGCTGGGGCAGCAGCTTTTCCCCTGCTGGGACAGAGCTACTGCTTTGAACACCCTCCTGGAAATGTCACACAGCTGCAGAATCCCAGAATTGTTTGGGTGGAAAGGACCTCAAATCCCACCCAGTGCCACCCTGCCATGGCAGGGACACCTCCCACTGTCCCAGCTGCTCCCAGCCCCAGTGCCCAGCCTGGCCTTGGGCACTGCCAGGGATCCAGGGGCAGCCCCAGCTGCTCTGGGCACCCTGTGCCAGCCCTGCCCACCCTGCCAGGGAACAATTCCCAATCTTCCATCTAAATCAATATTCCCAATATCCCATCCATCCCTCCCTTCCTGCCCTATCCCATTGCAGCTCCAATCTACTTTGAGACACAACCTGGGACTCTCCAGGATTTCCCCCCACACCAGCTGGCAGCAGATGGAGGAACTGCAGAACCCAGAGACTTTGGGAAGGTGTTTGGCTCGCAGAGCTGCCCGTGGCAGGAGCCAGGTGAGCTCAGGTCCCTGTGCAGCCCTGGGGGCTGGGAACAGCCCCAGCCAGGAGCCATTTGTGCAAGCATGCAAGTTCCAGGTGCAGGGAACGACACTCCATCATTTTCTTTCTCTCCTTCTGAGATTTAAATAGGTCAAGTCCCTCGCTCGGCGCAGAGCAGGAAATTGTACATCGCCACAATTGCATTTCAGAATGGATAATGGGCCCATTTAAGTGTTATCATTAGAGAAACGACAGCAAAATACAGCTGGGCAAGTCCTCCCCCTTCCCCACGCACTCCTGTACTGTGATGCCTCGAAGTTATTCCAATCTGCAGCTCTTTGCTTCCCATCACTGCCTCTCAAACACAGAGAGGAGAAATTGGATTAAATAATGTGCTGGAGAGAAGGCTCTGCTCGTGCAGCCGTGCTGAGCCTGCCAGCTGAGGGCTGCACTGCCCAGGTGAGTTACTGAGGTGTTCAGGGAGCAGGGCAGCAAACCTGACACTGCAGCAGCTGTGCAACACCACCACGGTGATCCCAAAAACCCAAGGGAGCAGCGGGGTCCCTTCACAAAAATAACAAGGGAGAGAAGGGAAGGAGACAGTAAAAGAGAAGCAAAACTACATCCACACATCACTGGGTCTGAGGCAATCACCCCTTCTTAAACTCCACATCTGTACCCCATCCAAATCAGCTGCTCACACACAGTTCTGTCACAGGTGGGGCAGGAAGGAGTGGGAGATTTCCTTACTGAGAGCTGAGAACACTGAACCAGACAGCACTGAACAGAGAAACCAAAAGGCAGAGCTGTCACCACAGGGCCTGGCAGGCAGAGCCGTGGGTGACAGCTGGGAGGGCTGGGGATGGAAACAGCCCCGAGCCACTGGGGGGTCCCTGGGATCCCTTCTTGGTTCTGTGATCCCATCCCACCCTGCCAGGGAACAATTCCTAACTCCCAATCTCCCACCCATCCCTGCCCTCTGGCACTGAGAGCCATTCCCTGGGTCCTGTCCCTCCATCCTTGTCCCCAGTCCCTCTCCAGCTCTCCTGGAGCCCCTTCAGGCCCCTGGCAGGGCTCTGAGCTCTCCCTGGAGCTGCTCCGCTCCAGGTGAGCCCCCCAGGTGTCCCAGGCTGGCTCCAGAGGGGCTCCAGCCTGCAGGACCAAGGTCAGCAGATGTCCATGCCCATGGAAAACACAAAAAGCACAGGACAGGAGAGCTGAGCTCTGAGCCTGCTGCTCCTCCCCAGCAGGAGGGTCACACCTGCCCCAGGTGGGAACATCCCTGGGGAGCACCAGGGCCAGCTGGGAGGAGCAGGAACTTGTCCCTCTGTAAATGCTGGGGCTGTGGGGAGCTGGCACCCACCCTGCCCCTCCCTGGCACTCGGCAGATGCACACAGAGCTGCAGCAAACTGTGAAATGAGCTGTCACTCAGCAGAGCTCAGCTCTGAATCATGTCTGCCTGCTAATACCCACTGCCATCAGCACTCAAAAAACAAAATCCTGCTCAGAATCAATAGGGCTTTTGGAAAATTTAATTGTGGAGCAGGTTTTGAAAGCAGCAGATTTGACTTTGCCACTCCTTGCCAAAGAGAGGTGTCCACGAGTGCTCAAGTCAAATCCTCTCCGCTGATCCTAATGGAAAATGCTAAAAAAGAGAAAATGAGAATGTTAAACCCTACTAAAAGGCTCCAGATGATTTGCCATGCAATGGGGTTTATTCTTTAGTGATATTTTTTCCAACTGAATAAAATTAGGATGCTTACAGGCTGCATCCCAATGATCCTGATTAGCTGTGTGACTTGAGGGATGTCTGAAGGATTCAGATAACCAGCACTTGGGATTACATTTAATTTCTGGGTGAGTTTTGGATGGAGAAATGTACGAGTTTCAGATTATCCCCAACGTGGATAACAAGGTAGCACATGTTCAAGGCTTGCCCACATCAAGGAGTTGCCCAAGAGCCAATTCTGCATTTTCTGTGTAATGCATCAACAAAAGAGAGAAAGGGTGAGCAGCTGGTTAATAATGCTGGAGAGTGAGCAAAGGAGCACCTCTGGCAAAGTGGTTTTGTTTGCAATTCAGAAAGAAGAGCAGCACATTGCTGGGTGGGAGTGCTTCCCAGTGCCCCCCAGCTGGGGTCACCCCCAGGAACCCACTGCACAGCTCAGCCAGCAGAGAGGAAGATGCTGGAGCTGTTGGATCTCCTGCTCCTTCACAGCTCCCAGAGGGACCTGAATGCCCAGAAAGGCTCAGCCCTGCCCTGGATAAAGGAGTGGGGCCAGGGCAGCCTCACGGTGGGGTTCCAGGGGAAAAGGACCCACACCAACTCCAGGAGCTGCTCCTGGGTGGGGAGCTTCAGAGAGCACAGAAGCACAGGCTGGAGAAGCCCCCCCAGGCCCCTGGCTCCATCCATGCCCCAGCACTGCCCAGGGAATGCAGCCCCTTCAAAGCCTTGGCAGTGTGCTAACAACACCAGAGGGCAGATCCCAGAAGGTAAAATCATAAACCAGGGGAACTAGAGAGCCATGGGAGCAAGGCCAGAGCAGAGAAGGGTGCACAGAGTCCTGTGGCACACAGGACTGGGAATCTGCCAGGATTTTAAGAGCCAGGGCAATATTGAACACAGCCCTTCAGCACATGGCCAACACCAAGCAACCTAAGCAAGTCAAGGGGCAGAGTGCTGGAGAAGCACAGAACTGCTTGGAAAAGCCTCTCAGAGCCCCGAGTCCAGCCAGGCCAGCCCTGGCCCGTGTCCCCAGGTGCCACCTGCACAGGGCTGTGACATCCCCCCAGGGATGGGCACCAGCCCTGCCCTGGCAGAGGGGGCACAGCCACGTTCTGCCCACAGCAGAGCCCCTCCTGCACCCCTCACAGCTGCCCACACCCCCAGCAGGAAAGGCTCTGCACAGTGAGGGAATTCAGGCCAGCCTGATGAACTCCTGTTACAGCAGAGATCGCTTCCCAAAGGCTGCCTCCAAAAGCCAAAGTATAAATGAAATGCTTGAGGAAATATTATTTACACGTTGTGTTTTCAGAGAGCAGCAAAGCATTGTTTTAAAATGATGTTTCTAACCCCTTTTGATAAACTGTGTATACAAAGAATAAATTTAAAGTCAGGTCCGTGACGGCTGTCAAATCTACAGCATTTATTTACAGGAAAGAGGAACAGTATTTTGACTTCTCCCGAGCAGCCTTTCAGGAAGGGGAGCTTTTTGTGACTTAAATGCACAAAGAAATGCCACATTAGTCAAAGGTCTATTTCCCCACTACAGCAGGAGCATTATTTGGCAGTGACCTCCAGATGGCCTCTATCTTTCAGTGGTGTTGCACCAAGGGTAGAGTTAAAGGCACCAGCAGCCCTCCCAGTCCTGTCTAAACAGCATTTCAGAGGTGCTTTTTCTCTGCTGAAAGATGGAGGAGCCACCCCTGGGCTCCTGCAATTACACATTTCCCTGCCCTGGTGTGGCACAGAACCCCTCGTGTGGGTGGAGAGGTTTTCTCCCTTGGAAAACCAGCAAGGGAGAGGATACAGAAACAAAGGGAGCGAGGCAAGAGGTGCCTCCTGCAGCCAGGGACATAATTGCACCAACAATTCAAAGAACAAAGCCTCCAGAGGCCAGGAAGGGCCATTCCTATCCAACAGCACAAACCCGCGCTCGAGAGCCAGCAAAGCTCTCCAAAATTAATAGAGGCACTTCTGCTGCCTCGGTGTTCCAGAGCCCCCTCACCAGAACAAAGCTTTGCTGAGGGTCCTGCTCAGAAACCACAAAGAAATAAAGGGCAGAGAGCACCTGCCTGGAGGGAGAGATCCGTGTGCTCCTTGGTGCCAGGGCAGTGCTCCATTCACAGCTCCTGAGGGGTTAATTTGGGGGGACTTTGGCATCTCCAAAGGGATGAGGACAGGCTGAGGGCAGCCCTGAGACACCTGGGCTGTACTTCGTGTCCCTTCTGTGAGGAACAGCTCCGCACAGGCCGCGGCACAGAGCTCTGCTCGCCGGCCCAGAGCGTCACTGTCAGCCCCCCCAGCCTGTCACTGCCAGCTCCCCTCTGTCACTGCCAGCCCCCCATGTCACTGCCAGCTCCCCTCTGTCACTGCCAGCCCCCAGCCCGCCCTGGTGGCCCCGGGGTGGCCCCGGGCCCCGCCTTCAGCGCCCCACGGGCACTGCTCCTTGCTGCTGATCCCGCCACCCGCTGCCTGGCTCACCTGCTGCTCCCTGCCAGGAGAGTCAGCTCTGTGAGTTCTGGAAAGCTTGAGCCTTCTCCTCTCCTCCCATTCCTCTCCGGAGCACCTGCAGCCCGCAGGGCAGCTCCCCCAGCTCCGGGGGCCTGGGGCCCAGCCCGGCCGGGGCCCAGCCCGGCCTCAGCAGCACCGGCTGCAGCCTCCCCTCCCCGGCAACCGCTCTGCTGGGATGCCGGGCCTCAGCTTTGGGCAAGAGCTCAGCAGCCACAGCTGAGATTGGGCTTGAAGGAGCTCTTTGGAAGGACTTCAATTTCACCTTCCAGGAGCTGGGCAGAAAACACCCCTGTGTTTTTTTCACCCAGTTTTTTACCAGCAGATCCTGATAATTCATCTCCAGCCATAGCCCAGCCCAGGTGATGTGCTCACCGCAGACTGTGCAGGGCTGGGACTGAGGGGCTGTCACCTGGGGGGGGGACTGAGGGGCTGTCACCTGGGGGACTGTGACTGAAGGGCTGTGACTGAAGGGCTGTCACCTGGGGGGGGACTGAGGGGCTGTGACTGAGGGGCTGTCACCTGGGGGGCTGAGGGATAGGGATGAGCCCCTCCTGATGGGGCCACCTGGGCAGCCCCCACCATTGGTGCTGGGGAGGGCCCAGCTGCTGCAGTGCCATTATCTGGGAAACAATGCCATTATCTGGGAAACAATGCCATTATTTGGGAAACAATGCCATTATTTGGGAAACAATGCCATTATTTGGGAAACAATGCCATTATTTGGGAAACAACGCTTTTTGAGCTCCTGTGCCCCTTGGCATTCACTGTAAAGTGAAGTTTCAATTCCCTCCTGCAGGCAATCCCCAGCTGGGTGTTGGTGACACCAATTCCCAGAAGGAATCCTGCAGATGTGACATCTTTGGGGCAGGTGGGAAGGGAGCCCATACTTGTTTCTCCTTCAATATTTGTCAAAATTCAAAGTATCTGTCAGGAAAAACATTGTCTAACAGACAGGACTGGAAGTGTTGCTCTTCTCCCTGCCCCCAACAGCAGCAGGAAAAGTTGTGTGATCCAAGACCTGAGATCCAAGATTTTCTGGCATGGGGAAGCCTCTGTCAGATCTCTCATGGAGGGTAAAATCTCCCTGGGAGTTCTCAGAGGGCTGGCAGGTTATGGAATGGGGTTGGGAGAGAGGCAGGCACCCAACTCCACCCTGAGCCTGCCTCCTTTCAGGGCTCTCACAGGTCCCGTGGACAGTCTGATTCCAGGCTTGAGCCCCACGGGATCATTCACAATCATTTTATCCCAGAATCCCTGGGGCTGGAAAAGCCCTCCCAGCCCAGGGAGTCCCAGCTGTGCCCCATCCCCACCCTGTCCCCAGCCCAGAGCCCTCAGTGCCACCTCCAGGTGCCACCCCCAGGGATGGGCACTCCAGCCCTCCCTGGGCAGTTCCAGTTCCTGACCCCCCTTTCCATGGGGAAATTCCTGCTGGTGCCCCCCCTGCCCCTGCCCTGGCCCAGCCTGAGGCCGTTCCCTCTGCTCCTGTCCCTGGAATTGCAGAGTGGCACTTGCACATCTGTGGCTTTGCCCTGCAGCAGTCCCACATCAGCCCCCACAGAACACAAAGGTGCTGGGGGTGCCAGGGGGGGGATGCCAGCAGCCAGCCTGGCCCTGGCTCAGCAGGAGGAAATCCTGGGGCTCAGGCTCTCTGGGACCCACCCATATGTGAGTTTTGGCTACCAAAGCCCTGAATAATTGACAGGGAATGAAACATGTATTTTTTTTAACACAGCGTGACCTCATCAGGTGACTGTACAAGATAATTCAGGCTCCATTCCTTTGTCCCTTGACACTTGATTTTGTGCTACACAGCATGTTCTGCTCCTCACCCAGCCCTCACCACTGGCTGAGGTGAAATACGACTGAGGCAGAAAATAAAGCAGCATAAATTAATCATTATCAGATGCCCAGAATAAGAATATTTGCCACCTTTTAATGTCACAAATTATAAGTTTCATTGCCATAGCCACTCTTATTATTCCATCTGCTCATGCTTAAAAACCACTAAGAGGGCTCTGAGCTCTCCAGTGCAAGGACAGTAAGAAACGAACCTGAAGTTATCAACAGCCTCACAACGTCTGAACCCAGGGGGGCTGTACGAGCTGCAAAACATTTGCTCCACTTCAGCAAAGACTTATTTTATGTCCTTCAGCTGTAAAGCTCACGAGCAAGGAAGCAGCTCAACTCCCAGGGCAGTTAAACACCCAGGACAGCCGAGCTGCAGCCCCAGGACATCCCCGAGAGCCCCTGCAGGACATCCTGCCCCAGGACAGGGAGCTGCCCTGCTGGGGGCAGCTTGGGGGGCTGGGGGAGCTCCAGGCATCCTGCAGGATGTCCTGCCCCAGGACAGGGAGCTGCCCTGCTGGGGGCAGCTTGGGGGGCTGGGGGAGCTCCAGGCATCCTGCAGGATGTCCTGCCCCAGGACAGGGAGCTGCCCTGCTGGGGGCAGCTTGGGGGGCTGGGGGAGCTCCAGGCATCCTGCAGGATGTCCTGCCCCAGGACAGGGAGCTGCCCTGCTGGGGGCAGCTTGGGGGGCTGGGGGAGCTCCAGGCTCAGGGCAGGGGCACAGAGGAGCTGAAGGAACGAGGGGCTGGATCACACAGGGAGGGAGTGGGGTGTTCTCCTGGGCTCCTCCTCACAGCAGAGTGCTTTATCTCAGAAGTGAGATCACCCTCTGCCAGGGAGGGGGCAGGAAAGGGCACAGGAGCCATTTGGGGCCAGGTTCCCTGACTGGATGCAGGTGGCAGAAATGGAATTCTCACCCATCCAGAGCTACCTTTGAACACCCTCCACAAGCAAATGCAGCAGCCACGCACCCTTTTTTCAGGATTGTTAATGTATTTTGTATGTAAATGGTCCCAAACCCCAAACTGCCTGCTCCCCACTACAGCAACATCTCCTCCTTTGCTTCTCCTGAGCCCAGGGGCTCTGGCACCTTTCCCACACCAGGGTAGGGGAGAGGAGTTCCTTTCCCAGCATCCAGGAAATCAGGCAGACCCCAAGGGAGGGAGATGTGTTCAGCTGAAACTCTGAGGCAGAAGAGATTTAAACCCTGCCCTTCCATATTTCATCCCAGCAATTTGCCACCAAACTGTTTTGCAATGAAGAGAAAGAATTGAAGGAAAATAAGCAACACATCCTCTCTCAGGGTCATGTTTTCTGGGTCACATCTCACAGGTTTGATGAAATATGTTTTGAGAACAGTTCATGCTCAAGCCTGGTGGGTAAGGGGCTCGTTGCTGGGTCAGTCTGTTCAAAGCACAGCTCAGGAGCTGGGAGAAGAAAGCCAAAGCAGCAGAGACCTCTCTGCAGTTTAATGGGGCTGGGTCCAGGCAGAGGTTTTCAGAATATAAATACATAAATACATAAAAGGTGTGCACTGCAGCCCAGTGTGGCTCCCACAGGCTGCCTGGGCCCCAGACCTCCCTGCAGGTGGGCTCATCCCCTGGCGAGGAGCACCCAGCCCACGTGCTGCTGCCTGCTCACCCCAAATCCCGGGAACACTTGGAGCCAGCCCAGCCTTCCTGAGCACACCACACCAGTGTGCACCGTGCCACTGCTCTGAGCTGGCACTGGAGCCCCTCCTGGGCTGCCATCCAGCAAGGAAAAGGCACCTCCATCCTCCCAGGGCCTTGGCAGCACCCACATCTCCCTGGGGAGCCTCTCCCACGGGCTGTGTGTGAACACGGGGCCCCTCCACAAACCTCGACTGAAGAGTAACAACAGAGCAGAGCAAGGCCCCAGCAGGGCAGAGGAGCTGGGAGAACTGGGAGGGCTTGTCCCTCACAAGCACACTGGGCAGCACAGGAACCCTCATCCCACAGACCCCACAGACCCGGAGCAGGGGGAGAGGAAACAGGCTCTGAATCCCAGCCCAGCTGGGCAGGGACAGGCACAGCAGGACACCACTGAAAAGGCACTCAGTGGGCTGGGAAGCAGGGAAAACGTGGCCAAGGCAGCGAGGTGTTCTGGGCAGGTGCTCAAAAAGCCCTTTTGGCTCACCTCTCACTGCTGCTCCGTGCTCTGGCCCTTCAGAAGAATGTCATGTTTCACAGCTCATCTGCTCCTTCCTGGGCCTCTAATAAGCTCTTCCCTGCCTCCTGGACTGCAGAACAATCTGAAGGCAAGCCCCTGTTCCCTTCCTTACATCTCTCTCTGTTCACTGCTGTCACAGGCACGCTGGGTTTTTCCACGTGCATCATTAGGTGCCCTGAGATCTGCCAAAGCTGGGACAAGCCTAACAGCTTCCTGCTCACACTCTGCTTCCTGCAGCTGAAAATCTCTTCTCTAGCTGGCTTTTTGAGGTTTTATTTGCCTGGCTGTTTTTGGTGGAGTGTTTACACATTATTTCACACCTTTCCTTTTTTCCCCACTACCACACAGGCACCAAATAAATCCCAGCCTCCCTGATCTGCCACCCTGGAGCCTCTCTCAGCAGGTTTGAGCTGCTGCCAGGGTGGGACAAGCACCCAGGACGTGGGGCTGACCTTGCACAGCAGCTGTGTATGTCTGTGTGTACACACACTCCCATATTGTACCTACAGAGATACACATCCATAGATAAAATCCCTGGATGGCACCTGGGATCAGCCTGGCGTTCCCTTTGGAAAACCTGCTGCTCTCCAGGAACAGGCACCATGAAGCTGAAGCAGAGCAGTGAGTGGGCAAAGGGAAATACACAATTTAGCAGTATTTGCTGCACTATTCAATGGGGGTGTGACCTTTGTGACTGCTCCAGCTGCCCCCACCATCTCCAGGTGCTGCAATCACCTTCTCACAGAATAAAAGCAGCCAGAATAAAACCTCACAGCCCAGGGCTCACAGGAATGGCTGGGAGTGAGAGCAGAGCTCCCAAAGGACCCCTGGCACTTTGCTGAGCCCAGAGCTGCCAGCACCCCACTGGGCAAGGCAGGCAAACCCCACGTGCCAGGAGCTGCTCCTCGTGCCCAGAGAAACAGCCCTGAGCAAACACAGGGGCTCAGGGTGACTCCAGAGGGCTGGGATAGAGGGACACAGGGAATGGCTCCCACTGCCAGAGGGCAGGGCTGGATGGGAGATTGGGAATTGGGAATTGTTCCCTGGCAGGGTGGGCAGGGCTGGCACAGGGTGCCCAGAGCAGCTGGGGCTGCCCCTGGATCCCTGGCAGTGCCCAAGGCCAGGCTGGGCACTGGGGCTGGGAGCAGCTGGGACAGGGGGAGGTGTCCCTGCCATGGCAGGGGGGCACTGGGGGTCTCTGAGGTCCCTTCCAACCCAAACCAGTCTGGGATTCTGGGATTCATCTGCAACTGGTTTTACTGGCCAGCAGCAGAACAATTATTTTGCAAACCAGATGGAGATCACCCTGGTGATCACTGGCTCTTAGTCATAGTTCAGAGCATTTTCTGTGCTGCTCCTCTGAAGTCTATTCCTGCAAAACAACCACATTTAAAACCCTCCTACAGTAGAGAGTAAGAGTTTGGTGTTAACCCAAAAGGGCTTTCCAGGAACTGATGGATGAAGCTGATTTAACTCTCACTGCTCCAGTTTGCAGCTGAAAGGACACAGAGAGGTGGGGACCTGCTGCAGGGTGAAGTGAAAGGCTCAGAGAGGAGCAGACAGCTCCCACAGGTGATGGGCAGACAGGAGTTTGCCCACTCTCCTTTAGGAGCTGTGAGCACAGGGGGAAGCAGGAGAGATTTTGGTGGCAGGAAATCCTGTGCTGCACACATCAAACAGGGACCTTTCCCTCTGCCCCAGGACCTGCTCAACACACAAACCCTCCAGGGCTGGAGACACCTGGGCATTCAGAGAAAACAAATCTTATTTTGCCTGAGAAAGCTGATGCAGAAATGGAAGGAACACAAGGATTAATAGGGAAGAGCAGGAAGGTTGCAATGCCATTTAGGCCTTCAGTCTGCAAAATGCACTTCCATTGAAGCCACATTGGGGTTAGGGGTTTCAAAAAGAAATTATGCAAACTGATGGTGGCCCAGGAGCAGGAAACAACAAAAGGCAGGTTATAGCAAAAGTGCTTTTGGTAATTGTACCTTTGATTTCAGTGCAGGATTGGAGGCACCTGGAACAGACTCCTGCTCCACAAAGCTCATAATAAATAAATTGCAGAAATAAACCCCAGCACAGAGCCAGCACTCAGACAGGGGCTGGAGGAGCTGCTCCCAGGGCAGGGGATGTGCTCTGGAGGAGCAGCTGGAACCTGGTTTGGGGTGATCTATAAACGTGTCTGGTTTTCTGGAGGCAGGAAAATGTGAGCTAAGATGGCTCTGGAATGAATCCTGGGCACGAGGGAGACAGGAGAGCAAAGAGAACAACAGGGAGAGGTGGAGGAAGGGGACACAGGCTGAGGAATGGAGGGAGGGAGAGCTGGGAGAGGCAGACAGGACACCAGAGATGGGATAAAGGCAGAGGAAAGGGACACAGGCTGAGGAATGGCAGGGAAGGATGAGCTGGGAAAGGCAGGACACCTGATGGGCCAGAGATGGGATAAAGGCAGAGCAGGGGAGGAGCTGTGTGACACTGGCAGGGGCAGCATTGTGGCATTCACAGCCACTGAAACACCAAACAGCTGCTGTTAACATGTGCCTAACAAGGAGTGCACTTGCCAAATTATCCCTCAGCCTGTGGCCACAAACTTTGTTGGGAAGGATGCAGGTAAAGAGGGGCAGGAAAAATGAGACCAGGAACACCTCCAGCTGCACTGCCCCTGCTCCAACCACAGCAGTCCTGGCTGCCAAAACCCTTCATCCCACCTTCTGCAACCTGCCTGGAACCCCACTTGTAATTCTGCTCTGAAATCTGCTCACATTGACCCTGCAGTCTTCTAAGCTTGAATACAAATTAAACCAGCTGCAGGGAGAGGGCAAAATCCACTCTGCCCCAGAGACAGCTCCCACCTTCAACAGCTGGGTACCCTGCCCTGGAAAACAGTGGGTGGCCCAGTAGCTGAATTCTCCTGATGGCCCAGGCTGAAGCAGAGGCAGGAGCATGTCACTGTCTCAAAGGGGAGCAGCACAGCCCCGGGCTGGGCATGGGCAGCCACTCACCTGAGCCTCAGGTGTGGCCAGGGCCCTGCCCAGGGCTGAGGGAAGGCCCTGCCTGGCAGGGATGGCTGCTCACACCAGCTGTGCCAGCTCTCCAGCTGGCCAAGCCTTTACAAAAACCCCAAGCTTGCAATAAGAACAGTAAATCAGACCAGCCACCAAAATGATGTCAGTCTGAAAGACAACTCAAGTGGGGCAAAGCTCAGTTGTGTCAGGTTTTATCCCCAGCTGGTCTCAGCAGTGCCAAGGGAACCCCAGCTCTGGCTTTGGGAACAGCTTCCCAAGAGAGCAGGGTCTGCCACTGAGCCCCCAGGGCAGAGCCCAGGGGACTGGGCCCCAAATAACTGCGGGGCTCTGAGAGCATCTCTGTGCACCAGAGATCAGCGTTTCCCTAGAAACGGGCCGAGCACCCTGCTGAGGGAGCTGGGACTCGCTTAATTTTAGCTGCTGATTTTTGTTCCAGCTTCATCTCTGCTTCCAAAAACCAGGCACAGAAACCTGAGGAATGTCACACTGCAGCCCTGGGCTGAGCCTGGCTCAGCTCTGGGTTTGGGTAGAACCTGCTCTGCTGAGCCTGGCTCAAACAGCCTCCCAGAGCCCTGGCTGGGCTGAGCCAGGTGTGAGACCCAGGAGGAGAACGTGGGCTGGGATTTAATCAGGATTTCCTTTTCAGCCTGTGTGAGGCAGGTTAAGCAGGGCTGAGTGGGGCAGAGCACACAGCTCAGCCCTGGAGCCTCTGCAGAGGCAGAGCGAGCAGAGCCTGGCCAGCACCTGGCTTGTCCTTCTCTACAATTTAAGATAACCATAGATATACTCCCTCAGGAGCAGGCCTGAGTTAAATCATGGCTTTAATCGAGATTGCTGACATTTCCTTGTGTGCAGCACCCCTGAATTCCAGCACTCCCAGCTGCAGAGCCAACACCCTCCAGGAGCCACATGAACTTCCCTGCTGCACTGTGAGTTTTCCTTCTCTGATGGCTCTGCACTAATGCCAAGCCCCCAGCCCGTGCTGGCACAAACCCATTGTCCATTTTGCCTTTGTGTCTGTGAGCATTCCGGGGGTTTTCAGCCCGTTTTGTGCTGCAGAGCAGGCTCAGCCCGAGCCCCCGAGGCACAGGGGGTTTCTTTGCTCCTTTCCTCTCCCTGACCTGACCAGGGCACAGCTCAGGCAGTGCTGGACAGGACACCTGCCTGGAACTTTTCAGCCTTTTCTTTTCCTTTGCTGCTCCATCCCTGCCAGTCTGTGCTTTCAGTCTCAGGAATTGGAAGAAAAATGGGATATCAGAGGAGCACAACCCAGAGACCCCGTCCTTGCCTTGACTACAGAGGGGGAGAACAGAAAATACAGAGGTGCCACTTCTTCTCTACTGCCACCACAGCAGCAAAAAGAGTTCGTGTCTCTGGCAGTGTTGCAACTGGTGCCTGACACAGATGGGAAGTGATGAGCAGACAGGCTGGAAACACTTCCACCACTGACCAAATGTTATTTACTGATCAGCTGAATACGAACAGCCTGGCCAGGCCGAGGGGAAAAGGCACAAGAAACAGATTGAGCTGGCTAAGAATGACAAGAAACAGGATGCAGCTCACTAACAAAAAGCACAAACCCTGCTTGGAGGGCATCACTGTGATTGTGGACAGGGCTGGTGACCCTCAGCAGCACAGAACTGAACAAAAACCCCGAAAACGTTAATTTCTAATAATAGCTCAGTACAGAGAGACAGCAAAGCAGAGCAGAAGCAGCTGCTGGGGTTTTCTGCAGCATTCACATGGAGTATTTTTGCAATGCTAAATAAGACCTCAGAAAAATCAAGCTCCATCTCTACAAGACTGTTACATGGGCTTTTCTGTGTGCCTGGGAGACCCAGGCACTCTGTAAGAAGAGGAAAATTGAGTTGACTTCCCCTAAACAGGAACGGATTGCTGAGCCTGTGCAGTCATTTCAGATTTACAGAAATGTGAGCAAGGAGAACACGGGCCCACGGAGCTCACCTGAGGAGCGAGCTGGATGGCAAGGGCAGGCTCAGCCAGGAAGGGGAAGGTGGGGAAGGAACAGGAGGAATTCACCAAGCAGGAGCACCCAGGGCTTGCTGCAGCACTCTGGGGGTGAGTGAGAACACAGAACCCACCCAATAAACAGCAGAGTTGCCAACAGGAACAGTCACTACCAAACACACTCGCAGCCAGAACGGGCAACCCAGGCTGACAAATGCACCCAAGGGCTGAAATAAGTTATAAAAAGCAACTGGAGGGGGAAGGAGAACCCCAACGCTTCCCCCAGCACAGCCTTTCCAGAGCCCCGTTTGGCTCCTGCAAAACTCATTAATGCAAACGACAGAAACCGGTTTGATTTTAAATTAGGAAAAAAAAAAATAAACCAAAAAACAAACCAGAGAACATTCTCAATCGTGGATTCTTTCATTATGCAGCTTCACAGGGTAATTTTGGAGTAGCTGGTCAAGTGGCAATTAACAGCAAAATAAAGAGATGTTAATTCAACCGCTGGCTCGTTTTAGCTTAGCCAGACAATCTACAAGAAAATTCAGCCCCTCGGGGTAGGAGGGGGCTGACAGCAAAGCGGAGGGGAGGAAAAGGCTGCGCAGCAAAACAAACACAGACTCAGGAGAGGACTGCGGGGTCGGGAGATGGACAGCGAGAGCCTGCAGCCCACCCAGGGGCTGCTCCCCTGCAGCCCACCCAGGGGCTGCTCCCCTCCCTGCAGCCCACCCAGGGGCTGCTGCTCCCCTGCCCC
>VZRH01000649.1:0-41130 GCA_013397555.1 Urocynchramus pylzowi | reverse complement strand
GGCTGGGGACAGGGCCCTGCCGGGGAGCAGCTCCCTGGGCACACACCTGCCCCTCGGCACACCTGGCCCGGGCCCAGGGCACAGACCCTGCCAGGGACACACCCCCCTCCCTCTGCAGCTTCCACGGGGCTTTTTCCCTTTCCAGCCCGGTTTTGTCCAGCACACACCTTCCTCCCTTCCTCACAAACCTTATGTGGGACAGGGAAAAAAAAAAAAAAAAAAAAAAAAAAAAAACAAACCGAAAAAGAAAAAGAACACAACAAACCACTAAAAACAAAACAAAACCCAAAAAACCCCAAAACAAAACAATAAACTAAAGCACCAACAACAACAACAAAAAACCAACCAAACAAAAAAACCCCAAACCAAAAAAAAACAAAAATCTCCACTTTGCGAGTGGAACTCTCCACTTCTCCAACAGTTTGCTCTAGATGCTCAGATGTGTCAATGAAGAGGAACATACCTGTTGGAGGGATGCTGAGCTGCTCCTCAGGCCAGCCAGGGGCTCCATCCTGCCCAGCACAGCAAGGAAGGAGCCAAACCCTCCAAAAGACCCACTTCAACTCCCCCCTGCTTTAAATACTGCCTTAATTCTGATTTACTGCACCTGGTTCCCACTGGAGCCTCTCCTCCTGCACAACCCCACAGAAGAAATGCTCCCTGCACCCTCCCAGCTTCCAATGCTGCCTTAATTCTGATTTTCTGCAGCTGCTCTCCCTGCTCACAGCCCCACTCTCGGGGTGTTTTCCCCAGCAGAACTTGGATGCCCAGGGAGGGATTTCCCCATTGAACAAAGCAGGGGAAAAACCCTGGAAGGATTTGGCCTCCTAAATTAAACATGCAAATGGAAATGTTGCTGCTCTAGGCCCTGAATTGTGTCTCTTGGAACACAAGGAGGAAATGGAGAATTAAATAAAATCTCCCCAGTGCACTGTGTAAAGCTTTGCCTTGGCAGTGACCTTGGCACCAGGAGACTTTTGGAGAAAGCCTGGTTTGGGATGAAATCTCTCCATTTACCTGCAACACAGGTGCATTTGAGTGTTGGTTCCAATAAAGCCAAAATGAGATTTTGGAGTCAAAATCTGTTATAACAAATCCTCGTAAATCCCATTTAGCACTTCTATTTACAATGTTGGCATGTAATGATGCCCTCCCGAAAAAAATGTTTTAATAGAAGAAAATAACAAATTAAGATAGATTAGAAATAATTTTCTCTCAGTTTCCTCTAACTTCAGACCTGTACCTATAAACTTCAAAGTCTCTGTGGCTGCAAGAACCTTGGACCACTAAAGCCACAGAAAACTCTACCTGTAGTATTTGTAGCTTCAAAAAGTAAAGGAAAAAGACCAAATCTTACCATTTTGAAGAAAATGTAAATTTTTTTCCTATATGTTTTCAGACTTTTCTAAATGCATCAAAATATTTTGTTCTTAGGAAATTGATAAATTACTTCACATAACTTAAAAAGGCTGGCTTAGGGAAAGAAAAGACCAGGATGAGAAATAGTTTCTATTTGCTGTGTCTACACCTTTACTGAAAGGTTTTCCCCCTGTAAATCCACAGAAACTGGAATTTCCTGGTGGCTCTGAAAGAACATGCATCTCAAGGCAGGAGTAAGAGCCTGGGGATGATTTTGGGGCTCAGTGAGTGGATCCCAGCCCTGGAACCCCCCTGCTGGGGGGCTTGGGGTGAAAGGAGCCCCTCAGGGGGGTGGGAGGCGCCAGGAGCTGGGATCTCAGGGAAAGCTGCCCTGGAGCTGGGGACAGCAGGGACACCCCACAGAGGGGCACTGGGAGCCCTGCAATCCCCCTGGCACCCCAAACCTCCCCACTGCCTGGGAGGGCCCCCTCCCACCCCAGGGCAGGGAAATCCCAACTCTGTGGCACAGCCTGTCCCTCCCAGCTCACCCCCTGCTCTCCCCAGCCCCATCAGGACCAGGAATGACCTGGTCATTCCCCAGCCCTGGAGGCACATCCAGGGACCCGACTGCCTTTGTGCCTCGGGGGTTAAGGGATGTTACAGGCAGCAGAGAAAAAAACCATCCTCGTTACTGGTGTTAACCCAAAGCAAACCTTTTATTTCACCTGCCAACAGCTCCCTTCTATCAGTTCGAATTTACTTTTTAATTATGTATATTGCTTTTTTCCATGTGAAACTCCAGACTAGAAATATGTATCTCATTATATTTTACGTTATTCAATTGACCTAAACACAAAGGCATTTTTCTTGAATACTGAGTGCTGATGTACCTTTTTAATTAAAGCTTAAAAAGCTTTTAATTAAAACAATAAATCACAGACAGCAGGCTCTATCCACATTGTCTTCTGGCCTGGGTATATTTTTCCTTTTGTGATCCGATTGACCCAAAAGGTAAAAAACAGGTGAAAGGGCCTTCACATTCCATGGCTGCAGTATAAAATACTGTGCTCTGGGCAGGCTGAGCCCGGGAGCACTGCAGGAGATCCCTTTTCCTTTAGTGCTCTGCCCTCAATCTGTAAGGCCCCAGGAACCAGGTACAGCCTCCCAGCTGTGTCTGCCCAGAGCTCCCCTGCCCCCGTGCAGACACCAGATTTTATGTTTGGTGTTGCTTTGCTGTGCCTCCCAGGCAGAGCTGAGGTTTCCCAGCCCAGCACGGAGCTGCTGCTGCCTCCCTGGCCATGTCCCACTGCCCCCAGCACCCCAAACCAGAGGGATCCAGGTGGGACAGGGATGGGGGGGACAGGGATGGGGCACCTCTGGGAGCTGCTGGCCTGAGTTTAGGCACAATTCTGTGCACCTGGGCCAGTCTGGGGAGCTGCATTCCTTTGTGAAGTTTGGTTCAGTTCAGAAGCTGATTAGAAATACCTTTGGTCCCTCAGAGTAAAACTGGGCCATGCACTAACAAGATATTTTTGACCCCAAGACTGCAATTACTTCTCAAAATCTGTAAATTCCATGTGTTCTAAACATCCAGAACTCCTACCAGTCAGGGTTTGTGCTTACACAACAAAGACCTTTCCAATTATCATTTTTAGAGTAACAGGGGGATCCAGTGAATCGTTCCCTCTAATGAAAATAAGAGTTCAGTTGCCCCCACTTTTCTCATGACAATTTGCTAAAGGAACCTCAGGTGCTCCTCAGGGTGGAAATAGGAATATTTGTATTGCCCCCAGAGTGGGGCAGGTAGAAAAGCACCTGCTTCAGAAAGCAGCAAGCAGAGAGGGGCACGAGTTGGTGGGAGGTGGAGCTCCTTTTCTTCTTCTCCAGCCTCAGCAGCAATATTTAATAGCAGCCCTACTACAGCTCTCCAGATCTGCTGTGCCCTGGATCTCCCTGGTTCTGGAAACCTCATCCTATCCAAGGATAAATGAAAAGCAAAATTGCAGGGGAAGAAAAAAAAGAAAAAAAAAAAAAAAAAAAAGAAAAGAATGCTGGGTGACTTCAAGGAGAAACAAAATCTCCCAATAAAGTCAGCAGTAAACTCCAAGTGCTCGCCTGAAACTGCCAAGCAGTAAAAGCACAGAGCACTTGGCTCGAGCTGCTGAGATTCCCCTCCCTGGAGGTCGAGTGCAGGGAGGCACCAGGGCCAGGAGCCCCTCCTGCCTTCCCAAAATGTCCTCCCAAGTCCACGAAGGGTCCCTGAGGAGTGTCCCTGCCCAGCCTGGGGCCTGGGGGATGCTCCCTGCTCCACCTTCTGCACAGCAAAGATGGAGAGGTTTTATCTCCCAAAATCTCCCAATTCCCTCGTTGTTGTCCTTCCTTGAGCCTTTCCCCCATTTATTTCAGCTCTCAGTCCTTAGCTCAGCTCCTCTGGGTTTCTTTATCCATCCCTGCTCCTTTTCCCACCCCCACTCTGGAGCCTCGTGTTTCCCTTCCCGTGGCTGGGAGGGAGTGAGAGGGGCCAGGGGAGGGCTGGCCTGGGGCAGGCACTGGCCCCAGCTCATCCCAATCCCAATCCCAATCCCAGCCCCTGCCCTGTTCCCAGCTCCCAGTTTATCCCAATCCCAGTTCTGTTCCCAGCTCCCAGTTTATCCCAGTCCCAGCCCTGTTCCCAGTTCCCAGCTCATCCCAATCCCAGTTCTGTTCCCAGTTCCCAGTTCATCCCAGTCCAGTTAATCCCCACTCCCAGTTCCCAGCCCATCCCAGTCCAGTTAATCCCCACTCCCAGTTCCCAGCCCATCCCAGTCCCTGCCCAGCCCATTCCCAGTTCCCAGCCCATCCCAGTCCCTGCCCAGCCCCATTCCCAGCTCCCAGCCCATCCCAGTCCCTGCCCAGCCCCATTCCCAGTTCCCAGCCCATCCCAGTCCCTGCCCAGCCCATTCCCAGCTC
Source organism: Urocynchramus pylzowi (assembly GCA_013397555.1). Classification (NCBI taxonomy): domain Eukaryota; kingdom Metazoa; phylum Chordata; class Aves; order Passeriformes; family Fringillidae; genus Urocynchramus; species Urocynchramus pylzowi. The sequence continues at coordinate 36,822 of VZRH01000649.1, read as the reverse complement.
CCAGCCCAGTCCCTGTTCCCAGCAGGCACGGGCAGCATGTGCAGTGAGCAGTGGGACATTCCCAGGGAGATGTGGGATCAGGCCTGGGAAGCAGGCAGAGCTCCCAGGAGCACGAGGCAGCTCTGCTGGCAAAGGGAAACAAGGCAAACACAATTTCACCTCCTGCAGCTGAGGGGACTTGGGGCCCTCTCGGCTTTCTGAACACGAGAACAAAGACAATGCCTGCCAGTGCTTTTGGTTTGGGGAGAATTGTTCCATCTGGGACTGAGGGATGGAGAGGCATTGTCAGACCAGAGGCTTTAATTAAGTCTGCCACGCTCAGCTCCCGAGAAGAGAGGGAGCAGCAGATGGAGAGCAGGTGTAGGAGCAGTCTGGAAGTTTCTGCAGCTGTGAGGGATGTGGGGTACAAAGGTGGGGCATGGAGCTCTGTCCCTGCCCACGTGTGGGTACCCCATGCCACGGGAGCCGTGAGCAGCCCCAGGCTGGGGCGGACACAGGAGCACCCCCAGGGCTGCAGCTCGTCCTGCTGCTGCCTGGGAGCTCCCTGGGGCAGAGCAGGCAGAGTCACAGAATAAAGCAGGGGTTTATTGAAAGGAAACCATCCCTTCACAGGACAGCCCTTGGGCAGTGCAGGGCCCGGCCCTGGCTCCAGCCCAGCTGGGCCCCGGCTCAGGAGCTCTCACCCTTTGATCAGCTCTGCTCCATCTCCACACTGGGGTCATTGCCCAGCTCCAGCTCCAGCTGATGCAGTCCCACCCTCCCAGGTTGCTCTCCTCCGTTCCCTGCTGGTTGCACTTTTGGGGCTGAAGCTGCAGCGCTGTCCTTGGCTCTGGGGCTGGAGAAGGATTGCTGTGTGTGCCTGAGCTGTGAGGAGAGCTGCTGGCACTTGGTGAGGAGAGCAGAGCCCCAGTGGGCACGGCAGAACCTGGGGGTGCACAGCTGAAGCTGGAGGCTGGGCTGGCAGAGCTTGAGGACACCCAGGGCTCCCGAGGGTGGCCACTGCTGCTGTCACTGAGTGCTTGGTCACGGGGCAGGTGGGACCTGGGCAGGTGTTCGAGCCCCCTCTGTCCCTGTCCCCTCCTCATAAAGTTGCAGTGACAGCCCAGAAGTGCCTCTGGCTCTCACCTGGGTGGGTGATGTGCAGGACAATTACGGATCTTGAAAACGAGTTGATTTGTCTGGTTGAACACAGCCTGATACAAAACTCACAGGTTAATTGTTTTATTTGCCCTGACTTCAGCGCTCTCTGAGACAAAGCCTCACCTCTGGGGAGCAGTGATCCCTGCAGGGGCCTTTTGCAGGGAATTTCTGGTGATCTTACAGTGCTTCCCAAGCAGGAGCCAGCCCCCCAAAGCAAACCCTCCATTTCAATTCAAGATTGATTCCGTGTTACTTCTGCAAGAAGCTGCTTGAATTTTTGGGAAGAGCAACACCACGTTACTGTAACTGCACGTGTGGTTAAAAAATCCGTGCACAGCCACTAGACAGAGCAGCAGAATATCCCTGAAACAGCAAAGCACCCATGAGTCCACTGCTGAGGAAAAAGCAGCATTTCCATGTCTGCAGAGGAAAACCACTCATGCTGTGTCCTAGGAGCAGAGGGGAAGCCCTGGGCAGAGCAGAGCAGTGACTCCCAGGGAGGTTTTGGTGGGAGAGCTCAGCAGTCTCTGCTGGCTGGGGAGGAGCTGGAAGGCTCCACTTGCAGGGATGGCTCAGTGATGGAGCAGCAGGAGAGGAGAAGCCACTCTGCTGCCTGGAAGGAGTTCTGTGCATGGAGCAGGTTTGATTTCCAGCCTTTTCCAGCCTTTTCCAGCCCCAGAGGGGCCGGGCAGAGCCTCCCAGCACCAGGAATGTCCCCCCAGGGAGAGCAAGGCAGGGGAAACCATCAAGACAATGTATTTCACAACAATGCATTATTCTGTCTGTGAGCACCTCTCACTGTTCCAATGCTCTGCAAAACACAGAGCTGAACCCAAAGGCTGCAGACTCCCTCAGAAGAGGGGCCCTTTGCCATTATTGGCATTTTCTGTGTTCCCATCCCCTCTCCTGCTCACAAAGACCTCTCAGGATTCTTTCTCTCCAGCCAGCTATTTATTTGTGCTCATTTTGGTGGTCACAGATGGCTTTTCCCCTTCTACACACACGGGCTGCAAGGCAGCATTTCTCCCTCAGAATAATTTGGGAGCAATAAAACCCCCATGTTTGGCTGTTTGGTGAAGGATTAGGCAGCCAATCAGGCAAGTTTTTTCACCAACATTTATTTCATCCATAGCACAACAGTCACAAAGAGAGAAAATGACTGGATGGTATCTAAGCCCCTAAATAGCAGCAAAAGAGGGTTTGTACTGAAAATCAAAACCAAAAAAAAAATTGGTGGAGAGCTGATTTTTATTCAGTCCCTTGAATAGAGAAGATGTAAAAGTTTTTAAGGAATTCAGGGCCAATTTTTTCATTGGGATCTGTGATAAATAAGCAGCACAGGCAGCTCCTGCTGGGACACAAAGCTGCATTCCCCAGCTGCAGGCACCCTGCTCCTGCAGTGACCCTCACCATGCTCACAGGGGATGTCTGGGCCTGGGCTTCTGATGTTCACCACACTCTTGATGCACATGGAAAACTTGTCCTTCCAGAGGATGAGACAAATCATCTGTCTGCAGTAAATCAGTGTCATTCACGTGCTGCAGAGTGCCTTTGGCTGGGGCTGGGAGGAGGCAGCTCACACCCCAAACACACACCCTGCTCCTGTTCCTCCAAAGGACAATGGCAGGAATTCTGCAGAGTGCCAGCAGCACGAGGAAACGTGGTTTTAACCAGGCATTGTCTTCTACAGGGAGGTAAATTTCATTTCCACCTGGTACTGGGCAGCTAATGCTCTCCTCTGAGAGAAGCCAAGGCGCTGGGAATTGTTTATCCCAAAGCTGCTGTGCCAGGGACAGCCCAGACCCCATTGCTGTGCCAGGGACAGCCCAGACCCCATTGCTGTGACAGGGACACCCCATTGCTGTGCCAGGGACGGCCCAGGGTGTGCCAGGGACAGCCCAGACCCCCCAGGTGTGCCAGGGAGAGCCCGGGTGCCCTGGGGAGCTGCAGGTCCCCCACAGCCATTAGGCAGGCTCAGAGGAGGGTGTGCAGCCCCCTGGCAGGCTGAGCTGGCACGGCCAACCCAGCAGTGCCCGAGGAGCAGCTGCTCTGAGCCTTTGAAGGATGGTGCACCGAGCTCTCAGACGTGGTCCAGCAGCACTTCCAAATGCCTTCCCCTCCCAGTCTTCCCCTGCTTCCTTGTATTTATCCTTCTGAGAATAATGAAGTGTGAACAAGCTAAATTTATGGAAGAAAGCACGTAGCTCTATCTATGCAGTGAATAAACAAGTATTTTAAGCTATCATTTTCCTGCTAACTCATAAAAGCAGTGTTATCTGCTTCGTGTGTGCCTGATTTCCACTTGGGTGAGCCCCTCATTCTGCTCCTGGAAACAGCATGCTCAGGGCAGACAGGAGCCATGAATCTTGCAGCTGTCTGCTTTTCCAGCAGCTCGGGGGTCTGCAGGGAAGGCAGGACAGCAGCAGCTCCTGCCCCAGCCCCGCATTCCCAGGGGATCCCCGCTGTGGGCAGAGACCCCAAAGCAGCCCTGGCACCCCAGGCCCTGCAGGGGCCACCCAGAAATGGAAGGTGCTGGTTTCACCCTGCCTTCACACCCAAATTCCACCTGACTGGTGTTGGAACATCCCTGAGCAGGAAGGGCTTGGAAGTCCTCAGCAGAAGCTGGGGCTGCCCCTGGATCCCTGGCAGAGTCCCAGGCCAGGCTGATGGAGCACCTGGCACAGTGGGAGGTGTCCCTGCCATGGCAGGGCTGGGATGGGATGGGACAGTCCTCAAGGTCCCTTCCAGCCCAAACCACTCTGGGATTCTGATTCCAAAACTGCTTCAGCAGTTTCTGTAACCCGAGCTGACACTCCCAGCACTTAAACTGATATTCACACACAGCATTTAATCTTTGCCAGGGAAGCACAACTCCTCTTGTGATGCCACGTTTGTTGAAAATGCCATCAATGCAATGAAAATGCAGTTGTAGGTAATGGCAAAATATTCCTTACCTATGGAAGAAGGAGCATAACTTTCTATTGCCTTAATGGCAGGCACTAAAACTCTGCCATAAAACCTTCCACGAGCTCCACACCACCTCTTTCACAGCGTTAAAATGCATTACAGCAGAGTTGTCAGCAGCCTGTAGTGCCTGCTCAGGCTGCCAGTCCTGTTCTGACCGCAGCAGTGCCCAGCACACAGGGCTGTGCCAGAGCTGCCCCTGCTGCCCAAACCCACCCCACGCCAGGGTGGGCAGAGACCCGGGCCTCAAACCCCACCTCTGCCATTTAGTCTGAAAATGCCTCACTCCATTGAAACATGGGGGTAAAAACAGTTGGAATTGTTTGACTCAACACTTTGCATTTATCTGTGTCCTTGGTTTAGTTGTGACATTTGTCTGTTGGACAGAGGTAATGCTTTAGGTATTTCAGGTTATTCCAGGTAGTGACATAGCTGTAAACCCCCCTGTGTGTTGGGGGAAAAAGTCATGGGAAGGATGTAAAGCATCAGAACAAAGTGGGGTGGGGTCCCCATCCCTGAAGGTGCTCAGGAAAGGCCTGGATGTGGCACTGGGACAGGGACAGAGCTGGTGCTGAGGTGATCCTTGCACTGGATGAGCCAAAAACCTTTTTCAACTGTAATTATTCTGCCATGGACTGAGGGCAGTTCCTAGAAACAGCAAATCTTAGATCAGCAGCAAAGGTGACAGACAGATATTCCAGAATTTGTCCTTCCTGTGCCCCCTCAGAGGCCCTGCAGTGCCCCGAGCCCCCCATACATCCCAGCACCAACAACCCACCTGGGAATCCTTCCAGCCAGGCTGCATGTGCCCTCACCACAGCTCCACAGCACAAGATAGATATTTATAAAGAGTTGAAACAGCACTCATGTCTTTCCATCAGCACAAAGAGGCAGCAAACATTGCACTATTAATCTGCTTTTCCTCCCCCCGAACAGAGGCTGAGATCAAGCGCAGCACTCTGCCTCACTTAGTCTGCAAAATCTTCTGCTTCCCCTTCTGACAAGAGCAGCAGAGCATTTCATTGTCTCAGATAAAGCAGGCACAGCTCTAAGAGCAGCCTGGCCCCCACTGCCAGGGCACACCAGCTCCCCTCACTGTGGGGCTTCAGTTCTGAGTACAAACTCCCCCAGCTGAGCTGCTCGTGGGCACAGCGTGGCTGTGCTCCAGGACACACAGAATTGATGGACTCATGGCATGGGTTGGCTGGGAAGGACCCCAAAGCCCACCCAGTGCCACCCTGCCCTGGCAGGGACACCTCCCCCTGTCCCAGCTGCTCCCAGCCCCAGTGCCCAGCCTGGCCTTGGGCACTGCCAGGGATCCAGGGGCAGCCCCAGCTGCTCTGGGCACCCTGTGCCAGCCCTGCCCACCCTGCCAGGGAACAATTCCCCATTCCCAATCTCCCATCCAGCCCTGCCCTCTGGCACTGGGAGCCATCCCCCCTGTCCCCTCCATGTTCTCTGTGAGCTCCTCACCACCCTCAGTCCTGTCCACACCAATAAATTCGGTGACTGGCAAAACCAGGGGAGAGTTTAAAAGCTGCGACAGGAGCAAAGCTCGTGGCATAACAACAGCAGCAAGTCTGGTGATTGTGAATAAAAATTACCCCACAAAGGACATGAAAAAAGGAAGATATTTATGTATCAGTTAGGATTTATTTCCCTGAAAGAAAAATAGTGTCATAATCATTAGTGGGAATGGTGCTAGAATGTAAAATAAATTTGCATCAAGCCTCCATTTCCCTCAGTGCAGATTTTCCTTCTTGCCTTCACTTCAGAGAACTTTAAAGGAAGCTCTGCGGGTGGATGAGCTGTTTATTAGAGACAATCCTGCAGCAGCTCAGCTCGAGGATGCAAAACCCCAACCCACAAATTGCACCCAGCACAGCTGTGAGAGGAGCTCGTAGGAAAGAGTTTCTGAGTGGTGTTTGAAAGGAACACAAAGCCATGGTGAAATTGCATTCTGAGCTTTAATATTTTGATTAATTATTTCAAACAAATAAAGGGTTTGATGTTTTCCCTACCTGGGTACCCAGAGTTCATCACACCAAGGGCAGGAGGAATTCCTGACTGGCCTGATCTCCCCTCCTGTGGTCCCAGCCCATGGTTAGGCACAGGGCCTGTGTCCTGCTGCCACAGCCCTGGAGCTGAGCTGCCAGCTTTCAGGATATTGCCTTAAGCAGCTGCATCAACTAAATGCACTTTATTGTTTACATGTCCACGTGCATGCAAATGGACATGTTGTACACATTCTTGTTTAACCTGCCAAGAGGTTTGTTGTATTTTAATAAAGACATTTTCATCTACAATCCAAAGGCAAAATTGTTCATGCAGATTTTTCATGGTTTCCCTTTCCTCTGCTGCGGAACAGTCAAAGCTTTATATTTTAATATTTTCCTTCACAGGCAGCCAAGTGCCAGCAATTATTGCAGATGTAGCAGGTATTTAAATACACACACTGCAGAAATTAGCAGAACCACTACACTTTCATTAGAAATTAGCAGAACCACTACACGTTCATTAGTGAGTATCCTGGGGTGCTCCGTACTCCAGTTTCTCCACTGACATTAAACTTCTCACCCTGATTCCTGGGAACACCGAGCCCAGCCATCCCAGCTCTGCCCATGTCCCCAGTCCACACCCACAGGGCTGGTAGCCCCTCCAGGGATGGGGCTGGGCAGCCCTTTCCAGGGAGGAATTCTCCTTCAGCCCCTGCCGGGGCTCCGTTCCCTGCCCAGCTCAGCCCTTCCCTGGACACGCTCCACCCCGCACTCCAAATGCAGATTTTCTCCTCCTGGCTGGATGGAGGAGATCCCTGCTGTATTTTGCTCCTGGTCTTCCCACCTGGGCTCACCAGGTTTGGGAGCTCTGTGCTGGAAATCCAAGAATCTCGGAGCAGAGCTGTCTGTGCCCTCTGGGCTGACCCTCACGAATTCCCCGGGGAGGGTACAATCTGCTGCTCAGCTGCAGCCCTCCCTTGCTGAGATTAATGCAATACAACTCTCCTCTTAAGAGCAGGGCTCTCCAGTGATTGCTAAACAACCGTCTTTCTCTTGGACTTTAATAAATCCCAGAAATTCAAATTACATCCCATGCTTGCCATCCCCACAGCAAACACAGCCCAGGGTTGCCAGGGAGGGGTGGGACGTGGACATTCTGGATAACAGTGTTGGCTTCCCCTGCCATCCCAGGACACCCTGTGCACAGCCATCAGTGCTAATGATGGTAATCATTTCATCCCAAGTGACATCCTCCACCCAAGCATCCCAAGCTGGTGTTTATAAACTTCAGCTTTACAAAAAAAAACCTCAAAAAACACGCCAGGGTAGCTCAGCACAGCCGTGGGTGTCCAGGCTTACTGATTTTCTTCCTGTATTGGGGAAAACTTGTGTTCCTCACTACAAGCAGGAAAACTCCTGCTGCAACTTAGTGTGCCTCCACATCTGTCCCTCCAGAGGAAAATGGGAAGGAGAACATTCCCCCCAGCCTTCCTGCAGAGGAAAAGCTCCCTCCTCTCCTCCCCTTGGCAGGGACCCCTGAGCTCCCCCAGCACTTGCAGCGGGCAGAGGGAGGCTGGGGATCAAAGTCACTCTCCTTCAGATCTTCTCCCGTGGGAAAACACCATGGATGTTAATTAAGGATGCAAATTGCTGGGCAAAGCAGGACCCCTTGGGAAGGAAGGAGTGAGGAGGGTCTCCAGCCCATCTCCCAGTCACCAGTTCCTTTCCAAAGGGTCCCTCCTGCAGCTCCTGCCCCAAGGCTGGGCTGCTCAGGGGCTGTCCCTGCACAAAACCAGGAATTCTTGTTCTGGTGTGCTCTGGAGGAAACACATCAGCACTCTATGAAAGCTTCTGAGGCCTTTCCCACAAGAAAGCCCTTACAAATGGATTTCCCAGCATTTCTGGGAGTGAGCAGGAGTGCAGTGCTGCAGGGGATGAGTGGCTGAGGGGTGACTGGGGGCTGCTCTGGCCCTGCTGGAGTTTGCTGAGCTGCCTGTGCAGATCATCCCTGGGGCAGCCCTAAGCCAGTCCCAGGGGTGATCCTCGCCCCAAACAGGGATCAAACACCCAGCCAGGAGCTCAGCTCTGGGAATTCCATCCCAGCCCCTCCCCCCTCCCAGAGAGGGTGGCAGTGCCCAAATCCCCCCCAGACTCCCCATTTTTGGGGGATGCAGAGATGATGTAGAAATGCATTCACGCACCTCAGGCAGAGGAAATGTTTAAACCCAGATGAAAAAACATCTTGGTTAAGGGTCAACAATTGATTAAAAAATGGATTACTGAGAAATAAGCATGGGAAAGCTGCAGGGGGCTTGTTGGGGTTTTTTTAATAGTTCTTAAGCTCAGAATTTCCCCCTCATTGATTTGCGTCTTTCCTTGAAATGCTGCAAAAGAGAAAAATAAGAAAGGTACAATATTTGTTTTGTTTCTGCAAGAAAACTCAACCCATTTCCTCTTAGGCCAGCCTAAACCATGATTGAATTTCACTGGTTTGATATTTGCAGAGCGAACCAGGAACAATCAAAGTTTCTCCTGGCCTCGGGTGGTGCTGGGAACGGCTCCTGCATCCATCAGGATGCTCCCAAGGGTTCTGGGGTCCCTGATGCTGATCTCAATTTCCAGCAGTGCAGAAGGACCCACCCAAAGGGAATGAATGACCATCGGACGAGAAACCCTGACTCTCTTTGCCATTTACTTTTTTCTTACTTCCTGTACCAGATACAATTTTAGGGATTGAGAGCTGAATATGGTTCTTGTATTGTCCCTGTTCTAGAAAGCAGCAGAGGAAAAAAATACAGTTCCAATTATGAGCTTTCTCCATCTTTTTCACTTGTAAATCTGTGAATTTTAAATCAAGTTTTATTTCTGTCCATTATAGGCATCCAATAAATCTTTGATTTATATAACTAAATACGTTGTGGTATAAAAACATCCATTTAATTAACATTCCACAGTCTTAGGGGCCTGCACTCCCCTCCTGCTTAGGTGAATCATTAGGGGCTCATCTGTCATTGAAACTAAAATATTCTTTAAATTGAGACACAATATTTAAGGCTGTTCACTGTAAATCCAACCCTGAAATATGTCTGTGCTCAGAAGCCTTTTGTTCACAAAGCCCTGACAATTAAAATGTGCTAATGACATGCAGATTATTACAAACTCATCATGCAGAATTTGTGTTGATGAGAGTTGGAGCCATCACCAGAGACAGGGTGGGGATGCACTGTGAGATTCCAAATTCCTGGGGTGCCAAAGCCCCATGGAAAACAAACAGAGCCCTGGGCAAAAGGAAACCACGAGGGCAAAACGTTTTATGAAGGACAAGGGGCAAAGGCAAAGGCAGGAGGAGCTGCAGGAGCTGGCTGAGGCTGCCCAGGGCCCAGCCCCTGGCCCCAGCCCCTCTGCAGCTCTCCTGTGGCCCCTTCAGCCCTGCCTGGGGCTCTGAGCTCTCCCTGGAGCTGCTCCTCTCCAGGTGAGCCCCCCGGTGTCCCAGGCTGTTCAACACCCCCAGTGCACCCAGAGCTCTGCCCTGCACACCTGAGCTGCTGGGCAGTGCCTGGTTTGTGCAGGTGAGCCCTGCAGCCCTGTGCTCCAGTGCAGGGACAGCAGAACAGATCCCCTGCTCTGGGCAGCGCTGCCAGACCCTCTGCCCTGCCTTCATCTCTGCCCTCATCCTTTCTCTGGGAGGAAATGAGACCAGCCCTACCAGAAATGCTAATTTTCCTCACCATTTTTACTGCCCCAGAAACTGTTTCTGTTCTCCTGTGGGTGAGAGCAGCTCAGGAGCAGGGACAGCTGGCTCCAAACGCTCCCAGGAGCTTCCTGCCACGGAACCAGCAGCTCTGGCTGAGGCTGCCCCGGCCCCAGCCCTTCCTCAGATCCTCTCCTGGACCCTGCTCCTTCCATTCCCTGTGATTAACAGCAGCAGCCACGGGGAACAGCCTGGGATGGGAGTTCCTGAGCAGCTCTGCAGGTCTGGGCACCTCGGCCTCACTCAGGCACAGCCCTCACCTGTGAGAACGCCCAGAACCTTCTCCTGGCAGGACCCTGTGGCTCTCACAGCTCCTGCCAGGAGGGGACAGCCGGGGGGTCGGGCTGTGCTCCAGGGAACAGGGACAGGAGCAGAGGGAACGGCCCAGGCTGGGCCAGGGCAGCCCAGGGTGGATTTTGGGGAAATTCCATCACCCAAAGGGCTGGCACAGCCCTGGCACAGCTGCCCAGGGCAGGGCTGGAGTCCCATCCCTGGGGGGTTCCACAGCCCTGTGGATGTGGCACCTGGGGACGTGGTCAGTGGTGGCCTGGGCCCTGCTGGAATGGTTGCACTGGATGTTCCCAGAGGGATTTCCAGCCTAAACCGTTCTGTGATTCCATGAGCTTGGTGCCCCTCACAGCTCCCCCAACACCTCCCATTCCCCTGCCAGCACACAGGCAGGACACCTCTAGGGGAAATCTGTAGGGCCCAGGTCCACCTCAGCCTCCTCTCCCAGCCCAAGGAAGGACCTTCCCTGCTAATTGGCTTTTTGGACTGAAGCATTAAATCCCTCTATTCTCACTCTTTTCTCTCTACAATTCTAACTCTTGAGGCTGAGAATTTCTGCGTTAATCTTCAGCCCACATCTTCCCAAAGCTGTGATCCAGCCAGACAAACCCAGCCAAGTGCTCAAGGATGAGTCAGAGCAGCTGAACCCAGGGCACGGGCCTGGGGCTTCGTCTCCAACTGTACCAGAGCTCACAGGGCCTGATTCCTTCCCAGGGAGCACCCAGGAAATGAAAACTCTTACACAGCGTGGGAGAGGGAATAACTGAAAAATATATGTGCTTCAGGCTCTGGTTGCAAAAAAAATTACTGTGAAAAGTATTTGCAGTTGAGCTGATTAAGGAGCAATTTGTTTCCCTAATTATTTGTAAGTAAGAAATGGTTAAATACCTCATTTTATAATAAAGCAGCTAATTTTCAGGGTTCTTTGCTCGATTTGTAGAGTAACAGATTTGTTTGAAGTAGTACATCAATGTTTTACTCTCAATAAATAATGTTACACATTCTGTCTCCTTGAGAGGGCTGGGCTGCATTTCCAGGTGTTTGTGGGGCAGAACCATCTGCCCCTGACCCTGTGGAGAGAGCCCAGCACCACCAGGGCAAGGAGAAACCAATAAAACACAGAAGGCACATCCCAGGCAGGACCAGATCAGTGCAGAGATTTATAAATGATAAATAATGGATTCACTCAGGCCAGGAGCTGACCCAGCAAAGGCACTGATTTGTGTCTCTTCTCTCCAATTTCCCTCAGGTTCCTGAGGAGCTGCTCAGGCCAGGAGAGGAGGCAGGGCTGGATCCAAGGAAGGAGGGACAGCAGCAGAACCTTCCCTGTGTCCAGGACACTCCTGCAGGGCTCAGGAGTTCCTCCACCCTGGCCTTGCACCTTCCAGGCTCCAAGCTCCACCAAGGCTCCTTGGCAGGAGGGTTCCCTTGGGGGTTTGGAGGAGGAAAGCAAAGCCAAGCCCCAGATCCTGGGCTTGCCCCTGCCCTGGAGTGGTGGACAGGAGTGGGGATGGCTTTGCAGGGTCTGAGGCACCGAGTCTGTGCTAAAAGGAGACCAAATGAAGAACAACATTTGGGTTTTTTGGGAAGCACTGACCAGAGCACATGGCAGGGATCGGGTCTTGCTCTGTGGCAGCTCAGGGTGGGATCGCAGGGAGCAGAGGTCTGAAGATACAGCAGATGGAATTAAAATTGAGAAAGAACATCCAGCCACGGCCCAGAGAGAGCAAACACGGAGTTTTCTATCTCAGAGACTTCATTTCAGCAATATTGCCTAGCAGAGAGTCTGCACTGGGAGAAATCTACCTGAGAGATTTCTAGACTTACAAGAAGGCGATCTTTGAGAACCATGAATTTTGGTAGATCTGTTCCTTGTTCGCTGCTAATCATCCCCTGCTGGAGAGTTGTGAGCCTGCAGCAGGGTCACCAAAACCTGTCTGAATCCCAAAACAAGAGGCTGAGTCACAGCAGCAGCCTGCAAAGCAGCAACGCCCCCACTGAGATGCCAGGACGACTAACGTGGGTTTGTGTTCTCAAAAGAAACTGCTCCCAATTTGCCTCCAAATTGGCAGCATGACAGTGATGTTTGAAAACTTGAAATCTTGATATTTAAGGTGTATTTTGCTGCCACGTCTCCGTGCCAGGAGCACAATGTGTGTTGGGGTGGAGCTGGCTTTGAAAGGCCAAGCCAAAGCCAAGCCGAAGGTTTAACTCTGGATGGGGACCCTAAATGAGTCATTCATCCTGAATTACACATTTGGCCAACATTTTATTACATTAATGTAATGGCCACCCACTCACCCTATTACCAGCAGGACCTGCCTCTCACATCAGTATTTCTCAAGGGCCTTCCACACTAATGTGCAACTGCATCTATATTTTAACACTTGGGGAGGGAAAAGCCAAGCTAGACCTGTGTGGAATTCCAATTCCCTGCCAAAACCTGTTTCAATTGGCAGCATGCAGCTTTAATGAAGGGTTTTGTGATAGCTGGGAGCCTGGCACTCTAAGCAAGCCTGAATTTTAATTTTGAGTTATTCTACAACAGAGCCAGGCACACATTAACAAAAAAGCAATTACTCCTGACATCCCAGCACTTCCCCCATGTCATTCCAGAGCAGAAATGGGAGATGAATGGGGACTTCAAGTTACAGAATGAGAACTGAGGAGAGTCAAAGTGCTGCTTTTCATTCCATAAAGGTGGATCCAAGGCTTCAAAGCACAGGAGACACAAGGACAGTTAATGTTAAGCAAAGTTTAGGCTCCCACTTGTCCAATCAGTGAATTTTTCAAAGGCAGAATTAATGACAAACTGTCTGGGACAGGCACTGGCAGAGACCTTGGATATGTGAAATAATGAAAAAAAAATAATGTCCCTTTTCCTCCTGTGCCTCTGTGCACAGAGCAGGGAAAAGGCTTGGGCAGGGACTGGGAGGTGGGATGGGATGGGATGGGATGGGATGGGATGGGATGGGATGGGATGGGAGAAGGGGATGGGATAATGGGATGGGATAAGGGAATGGGATAATGGGATGGGATAAGGGAATGGGATAATGGGAGGGGATGGGAGAAGGGGATGGGAGAAGGGGATGGAGCAAGGCTGTGGTGCCAGGGAGGGCTCATCCTCCAGTATGCTCCTGTGCCCAGACACTCCAAAGTGTCCACACGAGTGGCATCAATGGGATGAATTAATGGGATCTCCCTCTGATCTGGCACCTGGAGGAGCTGAACTCCTGCAAGGACCTCCCAGTTACAGGTGTACTCCTGGGAGCTTCAAAGGGCCTGCGCTGAGAAGGGAAGAGCTGATGGTTTCCAGGGCAGGTCCTGAGCTCAGCAGGAGCTGGGTGGTGGCACCTCGCCACACAGCCCTCCAGAGGAGGCTGCTATATTTAGATCTGCTATCTGCATGTATGCATAATCAAGTGGCTGGCTAGATTATTCACAGGAATATGCAAACGAGATTTACGTGCCGTGCATTTTCCAGGCTCTAATTTGAGAAATACGTTTGGGCGAATTCCGAGCGGGTTCTGGGAGGAAAACGAGCCAACCTGTAAACTGGAACAAACTACACAAGTAATTCTTCAGGAATTATTACAGCCTCAGACTCGCACACAACTGGAGCAGAGAGGACGCTGAGGGAATAACCAGCACGGTACTCACAGTCTTAATATTACTTTAAAGTTTATTCCCCTCACATTGGCCTGGCTTAGCACAGGAATCACCTAATTGTCTGATAAGTACATGCAAAATTACTTCTAGTGGGTGCCGTGTCATATGCAAATCGAGCCTGTTAGTGGCTTTTCAGTGATAGCAGTCAAAATAATTATATTTGCTGCTCACAGGAACAGCCACTGAACACCACTGGGCAAAATGAGGTTTTATGAACAAGATAAAAAAAAAGGAAAAAAAAAAATCAGTGTTTTCTTTGCTGTTCAATATGCATAAAAGTACCTGCAGGAATATTGTGCTAAAAATCTGCTGAGCAGCCCCACAGAGCACACTTTTAATAACAATTGTATCATCACCCGCTAATCCAAAACTGACACTGTTTGTCCTCAGGTATTTGCAGCATTCTGCTTTATCGCTCCTGATTGGAAAAATGCAAATTATGCTTTTTCCTTCTCTTTTCTGTTCACATAGCAAGTGAAAAAGACATTCTAACTCATTAAAAAGCTCATTTGTCACATTCCTTTTCAATTAACTTTGTCCCTTTGTTTCCCATATTTAATCCATTGCTGAAAGGCATTGATTCCCACCAGCTCCAAACCTGTGCCTGCTGGAGAAGGGACTGATCCTGATCCACCGGGGTCACACGGAGCAAAACCTTGCTCCTCCCTTCTCCTCCACCCTCGGCCACAGAGACCTTCTGGAGAGAGCCCAGAGGAGGCTCCAGGACGAGCAGAGGATGGAGCAGCTCTGCTGGAGAGAGGCTGGGAGAGCTGGGATTGTTCACCTGGAGAGGAGAAGCTTTGGGGGGACCTCACAGTGACTGGGGACAAGGATGGAGGGACAGGACCCAGGGAATGGCTCCCAGTGCCAGGGGGCAGGGCTGGATGGGAGATTGGGAATTGGGAATTGTTCCCTGGCAGGGTGGGCAGGGCTGGCACAGGGTGCCCAGAGCAGCTGGGGCTGCCCCTGGATCCCTGATCTGGCCAAGGTCTCCTCTCCTGCCCCTCGCTGAGGATTTTTGGCAGCAGAGACTTGTCCCACATGGACACTGCAGACAGCTCAGGAAGAAATTTCTGCTTTAACACTGCTGGGAATCGGCTTTGTACGTTCCTGCCCTACTGGGCTTGTGCAGAAAAGGTCAAAGTTTCATGTGAGCGTTTGTGAAATATTTGGTAGCCTTGGATGGAGAATGCCCTTCACACAGAAAGCACCTGCACTAACCCCAAATCATTGAGCATACCTAGAATCTGCTAAAATGGAAATAACATCAGCAGGAAGCTACAAATGTTTGAACTTCTGGTGTCTCCAAGCTGCTGGGGATACCAAAGGCATTGAAAGCAAGGCTCGGGTTTTTAGGCAGCTCTAGTGCTAAATGAGGAAGTCTCATTGCATCCACGCTTCACTGTTACTGCTTTTAGGTAACTCTTCTTTCTCCTCTCTGTTTCTTTGTCTCTCCCTGAGTGTTTGTGTGAAATTGCTGTGAGATCAGCAGAATGAGGGGCAGTTGTGTCCCCTGTCAATGCACACAAAGCTCTTCACAGAAGCCACAAGTGGAAGTGGGATATTATTATTATTATCATTATTATAGGACCACTCAGAAATGTTGGCTGAAACCTGGATCAGAAAATATTTTGCTCCTGTTCCTCCAGGATTTTTTTTCCCAAAAAGCTCAGTGCAAAGCTGTTTATGGAAATTAATTCTAATGGCTTCATAGAATCTTCTGTTCCCACTGTAACACTTCACATTACACAAGTCTTGCCACAAAGGAGATAATAGGCATGGGATACATTGAATTAGTAGATAAAGTTCTTATCTGTTCCTCTACATTACTTCCCTGGGTCTGAAATGACAAGTCATAGTTATTAAAACCATGGCAAATTGCCTGTGATTAACAAGGAAATAAATATATTATCCTAATAGAATTATCTCCTCCATCTGAAGCCCATGACAATTTCTGACAATGTCCCCGAAAAAGGGTTTGCATCCCAGTTACCCAGAGGAGAGCATCCTGATCCATCCATGAACCCACCCTGCAATTAAAGCACACCCTTTGAGCTGGAGCCCTCCTGCTCTGGGGGAACTTCCAGGTGTGTCCTGAAGGGAAACAGGAATTCACCATCAGGGACTGGGGAGTTTACTGTAATTTACCAGTAAAGGGTGCTACAAATGAAATATGAGCTGAAGGAGGGTAGGTTTGGGCAGGAATTGTTCCCTGGGAGGGCAGGCAGCACTGGCACAGGGTGCCCAGAGCAGCTGGGGATCCCTGGCAGTGCCCAAGGCCAGGCTGGAGCAGCTGGGACAGTGGGAGGTGTCCCTGCCATGGCAGGGGTGGCACTGGGTGGGCTTTGAGGTCCCTTCCCACCCAAACCATGCCAGGATTCTGTGAAATACTGAGAACTCCTGGATTTTATAAAACATCAATAAACATACAAAACTGAAAATTAAGTGTTTTTCTAAGTAGGGCATTTCTTAACCACAGGAGGTTTATAAACTGCTCTCCCCCACACAAATGGTCTCTGAATCTCCTGGGCAGAGCCTCCTCCCAGCACAGACCAGAGGGGCTCCAGCTGTGCCTCCACAGCCCAAGGCAGGCTGAGGCTCCAGGCAAGCAGCACAGCCAGGTCACAGCTGAGACAGCCACCATGCACAGAGTGTCACCACACCCTTTCAGAAAGCTTCAGCCTGTGCAGAGTAACTCCAGAGCACTTCAGAAGGCTTCAGGCATCTGCCCTTCTTCTTCAGCCCAACCCTTCATACCCCTCACGTTCCTGCAGTGCACCTGTGTGCCCACCTGTGTGGTTAGCCAGCACACCTGGGCACTGCATGGCTCATTGCTGTCAGTGCTGCTCACCTGTCCTGCACAGCTGCACCCACTGGGGATGGGGCTGGGCCAGCCCCACTGCCAATCCCACAGACTGTGCCTGCCCAGCCCCACTGCCAATCCCACAGACTGTGCCTGCCCAGCCCCACTGCCAATCCCACAGACTGTGCCTGCCCAGCCCCACTGCCAATCCCACAGACTGTGCCACACACAGCCCCATCCCAATCCCACAGACTGTGCCACACACAGCCCCATCCCAATCCCACAGACTGTGCCACACACAGCCCCATCCCAATCCCACAGACTGTGCCTGCCCAGCCCCATCCCAATCCCACAGACTGTGCCTGCCCAGCCCCATCCCAATCCCACAGATGTGCCTGCCCAGGCAGTGGCCCCCAGCAGACCCTGAGTGCTGGCCCCTCTCAGAGCCAGCCCAAGCTCTGTCCAGGCTGGTTATCCCAGAGCCTGGGATTTTGGCAGGACACAGGCTGGACACGGCCACCAGCTGCTCCCTGGTGCCCCAGAGGGAGCCCAGCACAGAGCCCTCCTCCCCGGGGCACCCTGACCCCACCCAGCTGGCACCCAGGGGCTGGCATGCCCAGACAGCACAGCCCACTCAGGAAGAGTCTCTCAAGTGGGATCACCCACTATTTTGGTGATGCCAGCTGAGTTTAAAAGCCAGCTCAACATTCAGAACTTGTTCTTCCAGCCTTATCAAGACTGAAATGCTCTCCAGCACGGCTCTGGGAGAGGGGAGCCAGCAATGCTTCAGACTGCAGCTGTTCAGAGCAGATATTCCTCAGAGGATGCTGCCTCTGAAAAGCTGAAACCAAGCCGTGTTATTACTTGGAGGGAAGCGCTCCTGTCTCCAGCCAGGCCAGAGGAGGGATGTTGTGAGCAGCAATAACAGAATTTGTTCCACAGAAGCACGAGGAGTATTTCGGAAATGATTGTCAGGATGGGAATCCTGGTTTTCTCGGCACCAAACAAACAGACAGCAACCAGTCTTTTCCTAATAACAGGAGATTAAAGCTGGGAATGGGAGCTGCAGGCAGAGATGAGCAGCATCCAGCCCCAGTTCCAGCAGGGCCAGAGCGGCTGGGTCAGGCAGCAGCAGGAGCCAGGGCCACCCACTGTCAGCAGAGCATGTGTGACCACTGTCACCTCAGTTTACCCCTGGCAGTGACAGCTGGACAGGCAATACAAAGGAAATGAAGCCTGGGTGAGCCATGGCTTCGGAGAGCATGGATCAGAAATCAGTGGGAAGGCACATCCCAGCACCCCAGGGTGCTACAGCACCTTTGCCCTCCTGGCACTGCCCAGGTTTCCCGTTTGGGCTGGAAACCATCAGTGCCACTGGCACACAAACACTGCTTTGTGTTAAAACACCTCCTAAGTACAACCAAAGCCCTCGCAGAAACTTCTTACCCTGACAAATTCAGCTTTCCCCCAGCCAAGCCAGCCTGAACAGCCTCTGCATTCCTTTCATGAGGCTTCCTTTAATATTTAGACCAAAATATTATGATTGTAGTTATTAATTAGGCATTCCCTAAGTACTGTTTATCTTTGTATTTGAGTCATTTCCTGAGAGTATCTTCATGAAAGCACCTGCCAGTTCGGCTCCAGAAATCGCAGCCCAAACCGATCTGCATTTCCCAGTCCCACCCCTTCTGCTCTGGGCAATGACAGCCTGAGTCAGTCCCCAGCGGCGCGGGGCTGGCCGGGCTCGGCCGGGAGCGCTGACATGCAAATCCACATGCATGGATTTGCACTCGCAAATGGAGCAGGGGTGGGGAGGGACCCCCTGAAGGCTTCACCCAACAGCAGCTGTGCCCCGACACAGCCACGGGCTGCAGTTACAGCAGCAGGCACTACAGAGCAAACAAGACTCGGGAATCCAGTAAAAAAACCCAAACACAATTACAATTTAAAAAACAACCCAACACAACTCCCTAAACTCAGCAGAGAAAGGAATAATCCTGTGTCTGATTTATCCCCTCTAAGTGCCACCCACCAGCACATTACTGAGCCAATGCACCAACTAACCTTTGTAATCAAAGCTAGTGAGGAGAATAAATGATCTAAAGAACAGATCCAAGCTTAACTGAAGAAAAAAAGCCATTCTAAGCAGAAGTTTTTATTCTTTTATTTCTGTGTGTTGCTACCAAAGAGGCTCTGATCTGGAATGCCTTCACTGGAATGCCTTCCAGATCACCTGGCACTTCTGGCTTAAAAACATTCCTGTGATAACACAAGTGTAAAATGGTTGTTTAATTGTAACTGTTTAATTACCCACAAGAGAGGTTATGCCACCATACCTTTTATTTTGTTTTTAATTACAGGTGTTGAAGTCCTGGGCCCCAGCCAGAGCACAAAGGCAGAGCAAAGGAGGCTCAGGGGGGCCCTTGTGGCTCTCACAGCTCCTGCCAGGAGGGGACAGCCGGGGGGGTCGGGCTGTGCTCCAGGGAACAGGGACAGGAGCAGAGGGAACGGCCTCAGGCTGGGCCAGGGCAGGTTTATTTCCAATACTGGGAACATTTCCCCATGGAAAGGGCTGCCCATCCCTGGCACAGCTGCCCAGGGCAGGGCTGCAGTCCCCATCCCTGGGGGGATTTCACAGCTCTGTGGATGTGGCACTTGGGGACATGGGGCAGTGGTGGCCTTGGCAGGGCTAGGAATGGTTGGACTGGATGTTCCCAGAGGGATTTTCCACCCCCAGTGCTTCTGCAGCTCTGTGATTTCCAGGCTTGAGCACCAGGGCTCCCAAAGCACACCAGAGCCACCGTGCAGGACACGGGCAGGAGGGCAGGGGGCTGCTCAGAGCCACAGCAGTGTCAGGGGAAGGGACCTCTGGAGCTCACTCGTCCAACCCCTGGCTGTGTTTACAGATGGCTCTGTGTGCAGATGGGTTTATTTACAGACGGCTCTGTTTACAGACGGGCTCCGTCGCTGCAGCTCTCAGACGCTGTGAACAGGTGAGGAGAGAGGATCCCTGCAGGATCCCTGCAGGATCCCCCAGTGCCCGCCGAGCTCCCAGGCTCGGCGCTGCCTCCAGCCCGCCCTGCTGGCTCTCAGGCTGGCTGGGACCCGGCTCCCGGGGTGCCAGAGCCCCGGGGCACCGGCTCTGCCTGCCCGCCTCGGGCCCAAGGAGCAGGGACAGACACCCTGGGATAAAGGGACAGGCTGAGCACATCCCAGCCAGGAGAACACGAGCTGGGTCAGCACCTGCTCAGCCTGGGAAAGCATGAGCAGAACCAGATTACCCAGCAGCTAAAATTCACCTCTTTACCTCCACGCACCTGAATTCCAAACACACTTGGCATGAGCTTATAAACTGTTGAAGGCAGTGAATTCCACCCCACGCTCAGGAGAAGGGCAGCACAGGTCAGCTGGGCCCCTGGAATGAGGAGGGGATCATGCACCTCACACACTGTGCCCACCACAAAGAACATCCCAACCAGCTCAAGGTGGCACCTGCAGCTCTAAAACATCACATTTGTATTGGATTTGTCAGTTATCCGTCTTCCAATCAATACCTCAAACACAAGTTTACTGAAATTCATTTCTGTAGCAAATCCAAACATCATGTACACTGCAAAGTGGTTTTTGGAAACAAAACACGATGTACACTGTTTGGAAAAAATCCTTTGTTTTAGAGGAAGTTGTATTGTGTGCAAGAGGAAAATTAAAATTACTGCAAACCTTTCCAGTGTGAGTTCTCTGGTTCTGAGCAGCAGCTTCGAGCAAGGTGCCAAGGGAACACCCACAGAATTCAAAGTATTGGTTCAGCTCTGGGTGTGACTCAGTTTCTCCCTAAACCCAAATGACACTGGATGCAACCTCGGCCATGGACATCCCACCTGCTCATCCAACCCCTCAATGGCTGAAAAAGCCCAGGGATCAGCATAAGGTGGTATTTGAAATTCATCTGCATGAAGGAGAGCTCACCTGGGGGGGGGAAAGGACATTTGTGTGCACAGGCTGGGGCAGGGGTGAGGCAGCATCAGGTGAGAGCTGGAGGAGAAAACCTTTGGGTTAACCACCATCAGTGCTTTGGCAGGATTAAGCTTTGCAAGAGGGCAGATCTTTAAAGAATGGAATTGAGACTTCAAGTGCCAGAAGGCAGGGCTGGATGGGATATTGGGAATTGGGAATTGTTCCCTGGGAGGGTGGGAAGGGGCTGGGCTGGAATTCCCAGAGCAGCTGGGGCTGCCCCTGGATCCCTGGCAGTGCCCAAGGCCAGGCTGGGCACTGGGGCTGGAGCAGCCTGGGACAGTGGGAGGTGTCCCTGCCATGGCAGGGTGGCACTGGGTGGGATTTGGGATCCCTCCCAGCCAAGCCACTCTGGGACTGTGTAGCTTTATGGAGTTTTCCAGAATTCCAGTAATGTGTTTTCCAATCCTGTTCCCACAACACAAAGCCATGGAGGATTTGGGAGCCTGGTGATGTCTCAGACCCAAAGCTGTGGCCACCACAGGAGCTGAGGAGCTCTGCCCAGGCAGGACAGGTCCCACCCCATGTCCTTCCAGCCGTGCTGCTGGGGACATCCCCCAGAAGCAAACCAGGACCAGCACAGGAGCAGCAGTGGCTGGAGGCTCTGCAGGGCTGTGCCAATCCTCCTGTTACCACAGAAATGGGACAGAAATGCTGCCAGAAGCAAAGGGATGGAGGGGTCTTTTTGGTCCTTCATTATCTGCCCAGTCATGTGAAATCTGTGTCATGGACACACACAATCATCAAGGCTGGAAAATCCCTCTGAGCCCATTGAGTCCAGCCATTCCCAGCCCTGCCAAGGCCACCACTGCCCCATGTCCCCAGGTGCCACATCCACAGGGCTGTGAAATCCCCCCAGGGATGGGGACTGCAGCCCTGCCCTGGGCAGCTGTGCCAGGGCTGGGCAGCCCTTTCCAGGATTAACTTTCCCAATACCCCCCCTGCCCCTGCCCTGGCCCAGCCTGAGGCCGTTCCCTCTGCTCCTGTCCCTGTTCCCTGGAGCACAGCCCGACCCCCCCGGCTGTCCCCTCCTGGCAGGAGCTGTGCAGACCCACAAGGGCCCCTGAGCCTCCTTTGCTCCAGACTCAGCCCCTGCCCAGCTCCCCAGCCTCTCCTGGAGTTCCAGGCCCTTCCCAGCTCCGTTCCCTTCCCTGCACACATTCCCATCCCTGCCCTGCAGTCCCAGGAGTCACGGGGGAATTTCCCAGCAAGTGCCACTCACACCCCCGTGGGCACAGTGGGGCTGCTGGGCTCCAGCTGCATCCTTGCACAGCCACGCCCTGTGACCTGCATGGCCTCACCTGTGGGACTTCTGGCCCAAAACCAAGATAGATCTGGGCAAGCAAGGGGGAGATGAAAAGCCTGAGTCGATGTGGTCTCCACATCAGAGGTGTTGGTGGAGAAGTCAGGCTGGGTACCTGTGAAGGGCTAAGGGTGGGTCCTGGACTAGCTCTTCACCTCTGCTCTAACCCACAGCACCTTCTGAATTTGCCTTTAGTCATGGGGTTATTCTCTATCTGAAGAAACTCTTTCCTTTCTGACCTGAGAAAAAAGGCTCAGAACTTTCCTGTTGGAGCAGCCACCCGATAAAAACCTAAATTTGCACGTGCAAGGTGAATGTTTTCCCCTGCACAGAGGGCTGGCAGGAGCAGGGCTCAGAGGCAGTGCCCTGCCAGCAGCCCCCAGGGCCCTGCTCCCACAGGGCTCAAGGGCAGAGCTGTGCCAGGCTGGGCCACTGCTGGCTCCTGCCCTGCCTCTGGTGGCAGCTGGGGCTGCCAGGAGCAGGGGCTGCTCTGGGTCGGGCAGGGACGGGCGAGGGCAGCCCCTTCAGGGAGGGAACAGAGCACGGGGACGGGTCCCCTGCCTGGGACAGGCCCAAGGGTGTCCAGAGCTGCTCTGGGCCACAGGGGACACGACCAATCCTCCCACACTTAACATTTCAATCATAGAATCATGGAATGGTTGGGATTGGGAAATTCACAGGGTCCCAGACTGGTCTGGGTTGGAAGGGACCTTAAACCTCATCTCATTCCAACACCTCCCACCAGCCCAGGTTGCTCAGAGAAGAATTTAACTTCATTTTCATGAACACTTATCTTTCAATTTATCACCCAGACTTCTTTATTATGGCCTATTATGAGCTGAGCTTTCTATAATTACCAATTTTTACGCACAGTTCTCTCCTTCCCCCTCGGCTCAGATAAGGACTTATCTCCCTCAAGCAGGCAGGGAACATCCCTGGCCAGCAGAGCCCATGGCCCCAGCTGCCCAGCCCAGGGAGCCCTGGCTGCCACAGGGGCTCAGCCTCCAGCCCAGAGCCCTGTGCCCTGCTCCCCTCCCCACAAACAGCATTTCCTCCAACTGGAGCTGCTTCTTCCTTCTTCTACCCTGTTCAGTGTCTCCACCTCCTCCCAGCCCTGCTCCCTCCACTTGTTTCTCCTCTGTGATCCACCTTTTTACCCCTGCTCACAGCCTGCACCTCCTCTCCCTCCTCCTGTTCATCACCTGCATCCACAAACCCTCCTCCAGGAGGCTGCAAAAGCAGCGGGTCCAGCCCCTCCCTGTGCCACAGGTACCCCCAGCTGCCCTCACCTGAGCCTGGCCATCTGTTTGGGGCTCCCACTGGCCTCAAAACCCTGCAGCACCAGCCTCAGCTCCTGCTCCACATCTGCCAGCCACGGCAGCCACTGCAGGGGCTGAGTCCTGCCCTGCCAAATTAGTTCTGTTTGTTAAATAAATGAATTTCTTCAGAAAAACACACCTCTCAATCCCACTGCTCCCGTGCTGCTTTGTTCACCCCCCTCCTGGTGGTTTTTAAGTGGTGTAACAGATTAATCTGTTCGTGGCTTATTCTTTGGTCTGACTTTCTGGATTTTTAAGGACTTTTATCAATGTTTAAGGTTGGATTGTGCAAGGTACAAAGCACACAACATAGCAATAAGAAAACCTGTGAAAATAGTAGTTCACACAAGTCAAACAAATACAGCATGGCGAGAGCAAGGTTAGAATTAGCACTTTAGGTAAACCTAGGAAAAGATGAGATTTTAGATGGATTTTTGAAAAGGGCAAATTTTGAAATGGCAGCGTGGCGGAGGGAGGAAATTGTTGTGCTGGCTGCAAGTGTCACCTTGCAAAGGCAAACAGGGATGGTTCACTTTCCTTTAACCACGGAAACGTTCCCTCCATTCAGCAATTTAATGCCAGCTATGAAGGCACAAAGTCAGGTTTTTTACAAGTTGTTACTGCAGAAAGGGCAATTGCTATCACAGCACGTGCTGGGCGTTGTCTTGGGATGCAGATTTCAACATCCAGGAGCAGAAACAGCCAGGAAGGAATTGTTCCCTGGCACAATTCCAGGGTGCCCAGAGCAGCTGGGGCTGCCCCTGGATCCCTGGCAGTGCCCAAGGCCAGGCTGGGCACTGGGGCTGGGAGCAGCTGGGACAGGGGGAGGTGTCCCTGCCCTGGCAGGGTGGCACTGGGTGGGATTTGGGGTCCCTTCCCACCCAAACCAGGCTGGAGCTGTGGCACCACACCGGGGGCACAGCAGCTCCTCAGGGCCAGGCAGGCTGGGCTCCAGACACAGAGCTCTGCCCTCCCTTCAGAAAATATCCCTGGAATTCCTCAGAGATCGGTTCTTGAAATTCCACCAATTCAGCCTCTGATCCACTGCTGGTTGTACACTGAATCAAAATGCTTTTTTCCTGTGTTCAGAACTGCACTGGTTAAAAGCAGCTCTGCATTTTATCCCACTATTGAAACTGTTTGATAGGATCAGCTTTATTGGCTTGTCTTTGCTATTTTAAATTAGATTTGTTTTCCACACACTCTCTGATCCCTCAGACTTTGCTTGGAGTGTTCCAAGTTAAACCTTTAAAGAGACATTTTTAGTGTAACCCAATCCTGTTACCTCTTGGTGCTTTGGTGTTTGGGCACTTTTAACTCCCAAATGAAGCACCTTATCTCAAATATTCTCCCTTTTCCTTAAATTAATCCTGTTAGCCAGTATGAAGGTAGGAGCATCAGGTTTCCACATGACCCTCCAAATCAAGGCACCAGCTGGGCACAAATCCATTTTTGAAAAGCCTCATGGACATCCCAGGCTGGGCTCCATTTAATCTCCCATGCCTGCCCACAGGTAACAGCTCCCTCCACAGCCACCACAGCACTCCTGGCCACTTCTCCCTCTCATTTTTCACTGTGCAAACTGAAATTCCCCTTCTACATCTCCTCTGATGAACCAACGGTCTTTAGTAATATTTCTCTGCGAGTTATTTTTGCTGCAAGTTTAAAGACATCTTTTATTTTTAATGCCTCTGCAATTCTCAATATGTTCACTGGCATTTAAACTCCAAAAAGCCGGTGGGAAGATGAGATGTGCTTTAAATGAGGCAGCGCTGGCCATCTGTGTGTGAGGGGTTTGTTTTGAAACAGCAGCTCCGGGTGCTTCAACAACTGCTCAGAGCCAAGGGTGCCTCAGCTGCCAGGGTGGTGCTGCCAGCCTGGGATCTGACAACTGCAGGCACTTTGAGATAAACTCAGCTTTAACCCAGGCCTGGCTGGGCTCTGCAGCCAAACCACGGCCCCTGGATGCTCTCTGGGCTCAGGAGCCATCCCACACCCTCGGCTGCAGGGGTTTCCAGGGTCTCCTGGTGTTGTCACACCACACCTGTGCTTTTTGTGGGATTTTTCCCCAAGAAGAGAATCCCTAATAACATGAAGCAAAGCCAGGGGCATCACCTTGAGGATTCTAAAATAAGTCAGATACCTGCATTTGTTGGTAAAATAAATAACCATCTTTTTCTCCATCCTTCTGACTGTCCAGCTACAACAGTTGAGTTGCAGCTGGTTTGAGTTTTGCTCCCACCACAACAAAAAAGATGAATTTTTGAAGAAGTGGCTGTGGCTCAACTCCACTGACACCTGAAGGCTGCAGAGTTTGGCTGAAACAGGAGCCACGGGAGCGTTGGAATCAAACCAATTTGGGAAAATAAGGAAATTAAGGGGGAAAAGGTCAAACTCCCCTTAAGAGGTTATTAACTTGTACCAGTTGTACTTGCTGGGCTACAAATCCAGGCTGCAGGAGCACCTGGGATCACACAGCAAGCCCGCCTCTGCTGCTGCAGAGATGGAGATTTGTCGGCCCAGTGAAGCGTTAGCGCTCAAATAAATGAGCAGTTTATTGACCTTTGGGTGACTGAGACAAAACTGAAAGGCAGAACCACTCCTGGAGCAGGCAGGCACTGGGGCTGTGCTGGCAACGAGCCCTGAAGGGCACGGGGAACAAGGGCAGCTGCTCACGAGTCCTGCCAAGCACCCACAGGCACTGCCCTCTGCTCACCCGGCTCCTCACCCGCCCTTGGATCTGCTCCTCCGTCTTCTCTGCAGTGCAAGGGTGGCCAGAATTCTGGGGGAAAACAGGCAAAGCCATTATCTCCCCATCCTGAAAGTGTCTCTGATCTTTCAGTGGAGCTGCCATCTCTGGAGTGCCCCGAACACGAGGAGGTGGCAGGTGGGGATGGGGCTGGTGGTGACCGTGGCTGCTGGGGGGATTTAAAGGTCTCTTCCAGCCTTAATGATTCAGGGGTTCTGAGGTGCCCCAAGCAGAGACAAGGAAAGCACCATCAGACAGCACCTTTGGAACTCCCAAACCCATATTATGGGTTAACAGGACAAGGGGGAAATGACTCCTTGTAAATAACCTGTGTCTCCAGGGTGCAGCTGGTACCGGGCCAGTAACGCTGGATTCCTGCAAGGCTGGATTAATTCACTAGCTAAACACATACCAGTGAGGGAATACATCTTCCTGTATGTTGTGGGATATATATAAGGAATTTAAGGCTGATTCAGAAAGCTGGACTAAGAAAACAGCTGTATCTGATGGACAACAACAAAGAGCAACATGCTTTGTAATTTGCAAACTAAAAATGGAGCTATAAGGGGGAGCTTGAGGAAAGTAAGCATGCTTCATGGAAGTAGCACAGAAATGGAGCTGGAACAAGGATCCTATGTGCACTCAGGAACACGGGGCACTGATCCTGCAGGTTAAGCACGTTAATCCTGTTAATGCCCTTGCCCTTGCCCACAGTTTGGGACACAGCACCTGTTCTCACCCCACTCCCAGGGAACCCAGGCTTTGAAGGAGGGATGGAAATCCATGTCCTCTGCCATGAAAATCACACCTGAGGACTTCAGGAACTGCTCACCTGGCAACTCAGGTACCTGCAGCTGAGCCTGGCTTAGGTCCTGGTCCACTGCCAGCCACAGAGAGGCAGAAATTCTCAGTTTTGTGGTGAAAGTGCAAGAACTGAACCCAGAGTCACAGCCACATCAGCTGGCACAGACAGCACAGCCCAGCTCGGGTTTGGGGAATGAGGAGATGCAGGAATGCCCAGCTTGGCTTGGGGAGGCCAGGAAGGGCCAGGGAAGGGCCAGGGAAGGGTCAGGAAGGGCCGGGGAAGAGTCAGGGAGCACGGCAGGAGAGGCCCTTCCATTCAATGTCTTATACTGCCACCACCTGAGAACTTCCCACTGGTTCCCAGGCTCCTGCCGGATCCCTGCGGCCCAGTCCCTCCCTGGCGGGGACAGCAGGGCCGGCAGTGAAGAGGCGAGGGCAGAGGAGATCCAGCCCAGGGCGGGCTCGGGGGTTAAACCCGCGCTGCGGGTCACAGCCCGTCCTGCTCGGGGACCAGAAGGGACAGGGGTGCCTGGGCCGGCTGCTGGCTCAGCGTGGCTCAGGGCAATTGCTGATAAAAGCCAACCACGCGGGCAGGGCTCCCCCTCACTGCCCTCGCGGGCCGAAGGCTCTCGTGGCGGCCCGGGCCGTGCCGGCCGTTCAGCCGCTCCTCAGAGCGGGGCTGAGCGGCCTGCGCAGGCTGTGACCGTCCGAACCCTCCACAGCGACAAACGCAGGGGACGAGGCCCCGCTCTCTGCTCGTCACCAGCCCCAGCCGTGCCCCAGCCCGGCTCAGCCCCTCTGCACCCCCAGGCCAGGCTCTGCTCCCAGAAACTCCCCCAAGCTGGGCTGAGCTGCTGGCTGGGAAAAACCCTCTGCACGGATGTCCCAGGGAAGGAGCACTGAGGAGGGGTCTCCCAGCTGAGACAGCTCCCACCACCCTCACAGAACAGCACGAGGTCAGACCCCTGTCCCCACCAGGGCAGGGGTGTCCCAGCCTGTCCCTGGCCCAGGCCCAGCCTGTCCCTGGCCCAGCCCGTCCCAGTCCCAGCCTGTCCCTGGCCCTGTCCCTGTCCCAGTCCCAGCCTGTCCCAGTCCCAGCCCCAGTCCCAGCCTGTCCCAGTCCCAGCCCCAGTCCCAGCCTGTCCCTGGCCCTGTCCCAGTCTGTCCCTGTCCCTGGCCCAGTCTGTCCCCGTCCCAGTCCCAGCCTGTCCCAGTCCCAGTCTGTCCCTGTCCCAGTCCCAGCCTGTCCCTGTCCCTGTCCCAGTCCCAGCCTGTCCCTGGCCCAGCCTGTCCCTGTCCCAGTCCCAGCCTGTCCCTGGCCCTGTCCCAGCCTGTCCCTGGCCCAGCACCCTCGCTGGGTCCATGGAACCACTGACTGGGCTGGGCTGGAAGGGATCCCCAAATCCCACCCAGTGCCACCCTGCCATGGCAGGGACACTTCCCCCTGTTCCAGCTGCTCCCAGCCCCAGTGCCCAGCCTGGCCTTGGGCACTGCCAGGGATCCAGGGGCAGCCCCAGCTGCTCTGGGCACCCTGTGCCAGGGCTGCCCACCCTCCCAGGGATGGATTTTTTCCTAAAATCCAATCCAAATCAACCCTCCTCCAGTTAAAACTATTCCCCTTTCTCCTGGCACTGCTTTGGACAGAAACTGCTCTGAAGTTCCTGGGTTTGTCCCCAGCAGTGACACTTCCCATCCCACAGCCACTGCTTTGATTACCAATGTCACCTTAATTTCTCTTTCAAAACACAAGTCTCTCTTGCTTGGGGATATTTCAAGATTGCCTTCAATAAATATGAATGCAAATTTATTCCTTCATGATTTGTCATTCACTGCATTACCACTGCCATGGAGCAAGAGAGACCTTCATCTCCAAACTCCTTGATAGGGATTTCTCCAAAGGCAGATTCTTGATCTCCCAGTACACCTTTTTGGCTTTTATAAAATAAATACATCAAAGAAGATATTATTCAGGCTTATTTGATGTTCAGTGAGAAGTCATCCCCACCATGGGAAGATACGAGCTACCAACCTGCCTCCTCAGTCAAAAAGAGGAATGAACTCTCCTTCCTGGCAATCCTTTCAAAATTGATTTTCAGAGCAGCAAGGCCATCAGGACCCTTTCCACCACGCAGGGACTTCATCACAGGGGCTCCCAGCTCCCAGCTGGAAGAGCACTGGGCCTGGAGACTCGTTTCTTCTCTTAACTCCCTGCTCTTGGCCCTTTCCAATGCCCCATGCCAAGCCCTGCCCTCGGGGGAGGCTCCTGCCCTGCCAGCCAGGGAGGTGCCAGTGCAGCCACCCCGGGGATCCCTTTTCTCTCCAGCCCAAATCCCTCTCACAGTAAACACAGAGCCCAGATGCCCCCAGACCAGGGCAGGTGGCCAGGCTTGGCTGCCCTGACCTGCCCTGGGTTGATTCCTCCACGTTTGCCCCAGGTTGAAGGAAATATCAGTATTTTATTGTCCGTTTGAGCTGAAGCTGTGGCTGGGATCCAGGATAACGCTGACATTCAGGATGCCACGAGATGTCACTTCTGCTTACGTTCAACAGACTTTCTGAGGATAATCTGCTACTTCTAAGGGGCTGAAGAGGGTTTGCATTTCGGCTGGAGACAAGGCAGGAGGGAACCCCACGAAGAAAGGCACACTTCTGCACTAAAGCCCTCATGAATATTAATGGAGCCAACACAAAAGAAGCTGCAGCATTAATATGAGCAGCATGATAAAACAGACTTGAGCTTGTGACATGTTCAATCTCTCATTTAATTTTTATAGGAGTTGATTAAGATGCCTTTGCTTGAATTTTTATACTGTTTACTATAAAACATTATCATTTTCTTCAAAATCTATCGAGACAGACAAACCACACATTTGCCAAGCTGTTAAATAAATAGTATTAAATCAACAATACCCAGGGTCCCCAAATGCGAGTCATTTCCATGTATATTGATTTTAGTTCCATTTGCTGCAATAAAAGTTTTGTCTCTAAGCAGAAGGCAAAAAAAGCCAACTATTTTATCAGATTGTTTTGGTTTTAATTCTTGAAATAATGTAGCTCTGCAGTCCCTGCATGGGGCAAGCTGGCCCTGGGTGCTCTGAGAGAGAGCTGGGGGAGTTCAGAGATGGACAGCACCAGGCCCCAGCAGCTCCTGCCCCAGAGACAGCAGGGGAGGCCAGGAGGTCAGAAAGGAGCAAATCCCCCAAGAAACGGGCTGGGAGAGCTGGGGGTGCTCACCTGGAGAGGAGAAGGGAGTGGGGAGCCCTTCCAGAACCTTCCAGGGTCTGGGGGGATCACAGGGACCTTCAGCAGGAACTGTGGGACAGGGAGCAATGGGTACAAAGTGAAAGAGGGGAAATTTAGCTGGATATTGGGAATTGGGAATTGTTCCCTGGCAGGGTGGGCAGGGCTGGCACAGGGTGCCCAGAGCAGCTGGGGCTGCCCCTGGATCCCTGGCAGTGCCCAAGGCCAGGCTGGGCACTGGGGCTGGGAGCAGCTGGGACAGGGGAAGGTGTCCCTGCCATGGCAGGGTGGCACTGGGTGGGCTTTGGGGTCCCTTCCCACCCAAACCATCCCATGGTGATTCCCTGGCTCCCAGCAGAAGCTGCTGCTCGAGCACTGACAGGGATCTCAGTGTTTGCCACACTCGGTGACACCCCAAACTCCAAATTTTAGCAGTTTAATTCTGGCACAGCAGATCTGCAGCACATTTTACAAGAGGCAGCGAGTGTAACTCAACACAGGAAACAGCACCAAAGCTGTGAAAGAGGAAGGAAAGCACAAACTCTGAGAGGATAAACTGGGAAGCAGCTCCTGGGGCCAAGGAGTGGGCAAGTGGCAGCAGGGGAGAGCTTGCCCTGCCCAGCAGGAACCACAGCAGCTGCTCTGCACCAGCCAGAGCTATTATTTTGTATAATTTTTCCCAACAAAATAATTCCATTAAAATCTTTATGTTGAAAAGATTCAACATAAAGCAGACAAATCAGCACATAAAATCAGATTCCACAGAAAGCACAGAGTCTCTGTTCTAAGTACAAAGAAATTATGAGAAAAATAAATTTACTCTGGCATTTTTCTACCCTCAAAAGCCAAGTTTTCAAAACACTTTTTTTGTCTGGGAAAGAAGTGGAATCCCCACCTTCAGATTTATACCTGATAGAGAACAAACCCCCCAGCTCCCAGAGCTGGGCTTACCACAGAGCTTCTCTTTAAATGGGTTAAAGCCCTGGGGTGCTCTCAGACACTCGTGTGTGACTGTGACACATGAAAGCTGCTGAACACGGAATGGGAAGAAGATTTTACAGCAGCAAAGTTCACCTTGTTAAAAATGCACTGCCTGCAGAGGCTTCCACATGCCCATCCATCACCACGTCAGGCTCTGGCAGTTTGGGACTGCCCAGTCAGGAACAGGGGGAACAGGGGGAACAGGAGCCCAGACTGCTCCTCAGAGCAAAAATAACTCCAGCACTCTCAGCAGCCAGCGAGGCTCTGGGAACAGCCCCAGGAAAAGGGCTCCCCACAGACCTCTCAAAGCCTGGCTTTGTGCCCATGTCCACAGCCACAGCATCCACACCCACATCATCCACACCTACATCCATACCCACGTCCACACCTACATCCATACCCACACCCATATTCACAGCCACACCCACAGCCATAACATCAACATCCACAGCCACACCCACACCCATATCCACATTCACAGCCACATCCATATCCACATTCACAGCCACACCCACACCCATATCCACATTCACAGCCACACCCACACCCATATCCACATTCACAGCCACACCCACACCCATATCCACATTCACAGCCACACCCACACCCATATCCACATTCACAGCCACACCCACACCCATATCCACATTCACAGCCACACCCACACCCATATCCACATTCACAGCCACACCCACACCCATATCCACATTCACAGCCACACCCACACCCATATCCACATTCACAGCCACACCCACACCCATATCCACATTCACAGCCACACCCACACCCATATCCACATTCACAGCCACACCCACACCCATATCCACATTCACAGCCACACCCACACCCATATCCACATTCACAGCCACACCCACACCCATATCCACATTCACAGCCACACCCACACCCATATCCACATTCACAGCCACACCCACACNATTCACAGCCACACCCACAGCCATAACATCAACATCCACACCCACATCCACATCCATATCCACATCCACATCAGCATCTACATCCACATCCACACCCACATCCACATCCACACCCACATCCACATCCACACCCACATCCACACCCACAGCCACATCCACACCCACACCCACAGCCACACCCACAACATCAATATCCACATCCATATCCTCATCATCCACACCCACACTCATTCCCACTCCCACACCCCAGCCCTGCCCCTGTCACCCATCTGCTCCCAGCTCCCTGGCCCAGAGCATCACTGAGCCCTCCCAAAGGCTGTGCTCCATCAGATCTGACTGGATCCAAAGCCACTCCAGCTGCTTCCTGCCCAGCTCACGGCACTGCACCCCACCAAGGGCAGCCCGAGCTGAGGCCCTGCCCTGAGCACACCCTCCCTCCTCCCAGCCTGCAGCCGAGCCGATCAGAGCCCACCCGCCTGCGGCTGAGTCCCTCCAACAGCGCTCCGAGTGCAGCCCAGCTGGAGCAGGGCGCTTAGCCCGAGGATTTCACAGGCCTTGAAGAGATCTCATGGTGGGGAATAACCAGACTAGGGCAGGGTGATTGACAGCACAGCAGCAGGAGCAAAGGGCCTACTGAGGAATTTGGAACTTCTTACCTGCTCAGAGCCCTGCACAGAAAAGTGTGCTAAACCCAGAGAGAATGGCAGTAATTACTGCGGGCTGTAACCAAACCCTCTCTAATCCAGGGCAGAAATCTGCCTCCCCTGAAGCTGGCAGCATGCTGGTACCTCTTCTGTGGCACCTGCAGTGAATTCCTGATATTTTCTGTGCCAGGGATTGGTTTCCTGCCTGTTCTCACCCCACGGCGCTGGGTGCGAGCGTTCCACATTTCAGGAATAGCCTGCTCGGAAAAGGTGCCAGAAAGTTCCCTGTTCCTCACCGTGTGACAGCACCAGGAAGCTTCACCAGGCTCAGTTCTGTTCTGTTTGCCTCGGTTCATTTCACAGATTGTCGGGGGAGCTGCGAGAGCCGAGCTGCAGCGGGAAAGCAGCTCCTGGCCGGGCACAGGGACAGCCCCAAAACGCCCCGTGACAGCGGCCCTAAAGCTGCACAGCCCGCCCCAAAACGTCCAGGGGGAGGGTCTGGGCAGGGCAGGCGCTGGGGTGTGCGAGGAAGAGCGAGAGGAAGAGCAGGGGGCTGTGCAGGGAGGCTGTGCAGGCTCCTGTGCCCGTGACAGCCATGCAGCATTCCCTGCGCTGGCAGCAGGGGTGGCAAAGCTGATTTCAAATCCGGGGGAAACGGCCAAAAAGCAGGAAAGTGTAAATGAACAGAAGGTGCCCGGAGTGTGAGCTGTGCCAGGGCCCCGCAGGCTGTGCAGGGAGCTGAGCCAGCCTGGGCTGCACACCCTGCTCTGGGCGCCCACACCTCTGGTCCTGCCCGGTCCCAGCCTCCCGGGGGGCTCTGGGGGCTCTGACCCCAAATCCTCCACTTTTGGCAGGGAGCAGCCCCAAACTCCCCCAGCTGCCCAGGCCCAGTGTGGTTTTCAAGCTGCATTTCACAGAATCCCAGAGTCACAGAACTGCTCAGGGTGGAAAAGCCCTCTGAGCCCATCAGGTCCAACCACCCCAGCCCTGCCACAGCCACCACTGCCCCCAGCTGCCACATCCACAGGGCTGTGAAATCCCTCCAGGGATGGGGACTCCAGCCCTGCCCTGCCCTGGGCAGCTGGGCCAGGGCTGGGCAGCCCTTTCCATGGGGAATTTTCCCTATATTCCCCCTAAACCTCCCCTGGCACACTTTGAGGCTGTTTCTCTTGCTCTGTCACTATTTCCCTGTTCCCTGGGCAAAGACCCCGACCCCACCCCTGCACCCCCTGGTCCTTCCTCACCCCAGATCCAGAGGCACCAGCTGGGATGTCCAAGGGTCAGAGCAGACAGAACCAGCCTTCTCCTCTCTCCCCACAGGCACTAAAGCTCATGTGCAGCTTTTCAGGGCAAGAACAGGATGGGGATAATGAGGTTTTAAGTAGGCACCGTGGTTTATTACAAATTTATCTTTACTCATAAAGTGTCCCACTAGTAATATTCCTGTCTGAAGCAGAGAATGAAATATCAAATTAAGATCCAAATACTTCAGTACAGCCTAACCACTTTGACAAAGTGATCTGATATAATTCATTCCTCTTTTAATAAAATGAAGTGAGTCTTTTAATAACACTGGATCATCCCATCAGACAGGCTGGATATCCTGAGGTGTTGTGACAGGCTTTGATGTCTGTCACCACTAGAACTTCACTTGTAACACAAGAAGTTAGTGGATTGATATGAAGCTGGGGTGGTGAACGAGGGGAGGAGGCAGGGATGGGAAACACCTCTGGGAGGGCTGCCCAGGGCCTCCCACTTGGGCCCAGGACAGCAGATAGGTGAGCAGAAATGCCATTAATTCACAGTTGTGTCCCACGGCCCTTGTGCCATCAAGGCCTCGGTGGGAGCCAGGACCCAGCTGGGTCAGAGGATGAGCCAGGGGATGAGCTCACCTGCAACTCCAGAAGGAATCAAAACTTGCTTTTTTCCAGTGGCTGGGGGAAAGGAGCATGTCATTTGTGAGCAGATGGGGGGGTTCCCAGGAGCATTCACCAGCTGTGCCTTCTGACCTGCACCGTGTCTGTGTTTGCCTTTGCACAGCTCTGAGCTCCCAGAACCTGAAATCCTCGGCAGCAGATGGGAGCTGTTACCTCTGCAGGCAGGTGAGCTGCTGTGCTCCCCCTCCCACAAGCACAAACACATTAAACAAGTGAAACCCACCCAGTTACTCCACAGCAGCTTTGTATGGAGAGAAGGAATTGTAATTTAGGATTTGTCAGCTCGTGTCAGACGCTGACAGCTCCTCATTTGACTCCTTTCTTCCCTCCTTTGTGAACAAGCCCCTGGGTTGGGAACTGAAACCTCCCAGCCACCCCAGAGGGAAGAGCAGTGCCTGGGAATCCTGTGTGGCACCATTTATCCCACAGAAACCAGCAGGAATTACCCAGAGGGACACAGCAACCTCGTTACTCCCCCAGCTCTCTCTTTATTTGCCCCCTGCACAGTTTCCCTGCTTTATTTTGTCATGTACAATAATTGCAGAGGAGTGGGAAACGGCCCCTCCATCCACCCTGGCACTCTCAGCCCCTGCTGATTCCTCTCATGAGGCTGCTCAAGGAGAACGAGGATTCAGGCCCAGGCTGCAAATTCACCTGTGGGCAGAGGGGCCACCTGGGACCAGCTGTGACTACAGCTTTTTATTATACTCCATACTTTTTTAATAGTTCATCATGCATGAGATAAAAAATTATTGTTATTTTCATGTGCAGCCCAGAGAGCAAAGGGAGAAAGGCTGTTGGCCTTGCAGCAGCTGTTCCCTGGGAGGAATAAAACCCTGATTTCCCTCCTGGGAATGCTTCCAAGAGCAACAGCAGCTCAGGGAAAGCACTGAGCTGAGCCCAGGAGGGTGAGCACACCAACCACAGCTGGGAGAGAAGTTTTATTTTACTGCTCTCGTGTTTTATTTTACTCTCTCTGTCTGGGGAGCATCCACATTTCCCAAGGCAGGGAAGGATCACCCTGAAGGGACACCCTGCTAAGAACAGTGCCACAGCCCTTTTTCCTGGTGTTTCATTAGTTCTTCCCCTTTGCTGTGTTTCACAGGAGTTTTTCATTGCTGCCCTCTCTGCTGAGCCCCTCTCATCCTTCCCACCAGCTGCATTTGCTCAGGGCTGAGCTCTGCCCAGACTGGGATCCCTCCATCACCCCAAGGAGGAGAAAGCCCCTCCTGGACAGCAAGGAAGGGACTGCTTTGCAGAGGCAGTAACAGGAAAATGAATGTGTGTGGCTGGAGGGCAGGGAGAGGCAGAGCAGCCAGCACCCCTGGCTCGATGAGAGCTCATCGTGCACCCCTGAGCCCTGCTTTGCCCTGCTCAGCTCCCCTCCTCTGACCCGGGGCTCACAGCTCGTCCTCACTCCTCCTCTCTGGCCTGAGTGGGGATGTCTGACTCAGGTCACTGGGCAGCCCCAAACACACAGCGTGCTCCCGTGCTCTGGGAGGCTCAGGGGGGATTTTGGGAGAGTTTCCTCCCCACAGGGTGGTCAGGCCCTGCAGGGGGGTGCAGAGTCCCCAGCCTGGAGGTGCTCAGGCCATTAATGAGCAGATGCTCTCACCCCTGGCAGGAAAGATTCCCCTCACAGCTCCAGTCCTGTGCAGTGGAAGGTACGGAATTGCAGCCCCTCCTGCCCCTCCTGGGCTCTCCCCTGCACTCCCCTGCCCCATCAGCACTGCAGGCACTTTCCTGGGGCTGCCTGCAGTAATCCTGCTCTCCTGCACGGCTGCCTGCCTTATTGAGGGAAGTGTGGAAGGAGAATTACTCTCATAGAACTCCACAAAGCCTTGCAGGGTTAAGCCCTCCCCTGGGTAAATGGTCTTATGAGATGCAGAGTAAACACTGCGAGGATTAGATTCAAAATGCCTCAGCTTTGAAAACCAACACGAGCCCAGATCAGCCGTACCCACGCTGGGCTGGGTGAGTCCCCAGGTTTAACCAAGCACTCTCCCACAGGAAATGATTTCTAGGAATGAGGCTTTGTCCAAATGTTCCCTGCTTATGAGAAGAATGAGCTTAAAATCCGAATAAGCAGCCTTGGTGCTGCTCAGGTGTGAGATCAGCTTGAGGCACTGGGAGTACCCAGAGACTGGGGCTCAGCACAGATCTGGGGGGGCTGGGAAAGAATTCCAGTAACGGAGAAGGATGAGGGAGAGTTTTGTTCCTGTGCTGAGCTCCTGCTTTTCTCATTGGCTAGAAACCCCCTATGGGCAAATCCACCCATTATCCA
>VZRH01000646.1:40277-51595 GCA_013397555.1 Urocynchramus pylzowi | reverse complement strand
CTCTGTGATTCTGTGATTCAGTGACTCTGTGATTCTGTGATTCTGTGACTCTGTGGCTCTGTGATTCTGTGATTCAGTGACTCTGTGATTCTGTGGTTCTGTGATTCTGTGATTCTCTGACTCTGTGACTCTGACTCAGTGATTCAGTGTTTTTGTGTCTCTGTGATTCTCTGTGTGCTCTGGCCCGGACCCAGGGAGAGCAGCCAGGTTTGGGAGGGCTCAGGAGATGGATGGGATCCTCTGGACAAATTGCTCAGCTCTGTGAAGGCAGCCTGGTTGTGGTGCTGATGAACTGCAGGGGCACGGAGCTGTCTGAGAGCCTCGGCAATTAGCAGGGATGAGAGAGATTGCAAAGAGCCCCTGTAATTTATCTGGGAGTGGAGGAAAGCAGGGAGGAGAGACGTGCTGAGTCTGCAGGCCCTGTGTCATCCCAGCCTGCTCCAAGATGGATATCAGAGCTTTCCTGGGCTGCTTCAAAAGGAGCTCAGCTGAAACCAGCCTCAGTGCCACCAGACTGGCAGCAGGAACACGTGTGGCAGGGAGACACTTGGAGTCTGTCCTGGATAATTGCAGGAATTAACCCTGGGCAGGGCTGGGGGCGCAGGGACAGGTGCCACCCTCACCCAACATCACCCTGAGCCTCCGAGGAGCACACAGGGTGTGATTTATGTGGGGAGAGCACTGGAATTACAGCCCTGAAGGAACAGGGACAATGCAAACCTTACAGCTTCCTGCCACTGACTCTCACAGAGCTTCACAAAAAGCTTGGTTTTATCAACTTCCAGTGGTGGCCAATCCATCAGAGCCCTGGCAAAGATGAGGGACTTCAGCACTGCAGTGCCTGCCAGGGATGCTGAAACCTGCTCCATCAGGGGCCACGTTCATCTCAGCACATTTCCTCCTAATTTGTCCAAAACCGGGACAAATATCAGGAACCCTGATAAAATATCAAATATCAAATATCAAATATCAAATAACCCTGACACAATGTCGAATATCAAATAACCCTGGCTCACAGCAGAGGGAATAGGGGTGGGAATATGTCCTTTGGGAAGGGAAGGAGGATAAATATAGATGGGATATTGGGGAGAAATTCCTCCCTGGGAGGGTGGGAGGCCCTGGCACAGAATTGCCAGAGCAGCTGTGGCTGCCCCTGGATCCCTGGCAGTGCCCAAGGCCAGGCTGGACACTGGGGCTGGAGCAGCCTGGGGCAGTGGGAGGGGTCCCTGCCATGCAGGGGTGGCACTGGGGGGGATTTAAGGTCAATTTAACCCAAACCACTCTGGGATTCTGTGGCTTTCTGATTTTCTGAAAGGATGGTGAGTTCAGGAGAGAGTTAAGGAATAATTTGATTTATGATCCATTTAACCCAAACATTCCAGGATTCTGTGGTTTCTGATTTTCTGAAAGGATGGTTAAAGGATTCCTTAACTCAGGAGAGAGTTAAGGAATAATCTGATTTAAGATCCATGTACCTAGAGCAGTGTGGGGTCGCTGACACTCCAGGGTTTTCCATCTGGGAGACAAATGTCTGGGATCTGGTGGGAAGAGACGAGTTCAGGTTGGGAGCAGGAAATCCTGCAGGTGCTCACACACCCAACCAGCCCAGCTGAGCACGAGCTGACACAAATCCTCCAAAGGTTCTCATTTCTCTGCTTCAGTTCCTTCCAGCCCACATTTATCTGCATTTCCAGGGGTGGAGAGGGGCTCCAGCTTTGGCAGATCCCCTGGACAAGGGCACCCCAAGGAGGAAACCAGCACTAAGGGCATTTTGACATTTTAACAACTAGAGCTCTGATAGCTTGCCAGAAAATTTTTGTTTTCCCTAATTTTTAAAGAGGTTAATAAATTCATGAAGACACAGCCTGGGGAATGGATGGGTTTTGGAATCATACTAAGAGTATCCATGAAAGGAGTACTATAAAAATATTAAATAATAATGGACATACATTAAAATAACATTATTCATAAAATATAATATTTTATGTGACTATAATTAATTAATTATAAAATATTATTAACATATTAATATAATACATAAGAAACAATGTAGAAAAATGTTTTCATCTCTTCTGAAGAATTCCAAAAGTGCCATGTTGTTCATACTGCTATACAAAATCACCCAGTTTTCACTGCCTTCTACCATAATTCCTTCTTATCACACTGTTGTTGGATTTAGCTGTGGTTTGTCTCAGCCTTTTCTCTGCAGCTCTCTTGAACTCTCAGGACTGGCTCCTGTTTTGAGCCACCTGCTTCCCTCCTCGCACAGATGAGGAGTTTGTCCCAAAATTATTTCGGCAGATCTAGGATTTCCTGCCAGCAGGAAATGGGAATCCCATGCCAGCCCCTCCCCACCCTCCCAGCCAGCAATTCCCAGTTCCCAGTATCCCATCCAGCCTTGCCCTCTGGCAGGGAGCACAGGGGCAGGGAGGGGGCTCCCTGCAGGGCAGGGCAGGGCAGGGCAGGGCAGGGCAGATGTGCTGGGATCACATTCCTGCCTGGATTCCTGCCTCCAGCACGGAGGAGCCCAGAGCTGGGTGCCCCCTTCCCAGCTGGACACTGCAGCTGTGGCCATTCCCGGCTGGACACTGC
The DNA here is from genome assembly GCA_013397555.1 of Urocynchramus pylzowi. Taxonomy (NCBI): domain Eukaryota; kingdom Metazoa; phylum Chordata; class Aves; order Passeriformes; family Fringillidae; genus Urocynchramus; species Urocynchramus pylzowi. The sequence continues at coordinate 49,003 of VZRH01000646.1, read as the reverse complement.
AGCTGTGGCCATTCCTGCCTGGACTCTGCAGCTGTGGCCATTCCTGGCTGGACACTGCAGCTGTGGCCATTCCCAGCTGGACACTGCAGCTGTGGCCATTCCTGGCTGGACACTGCAGGTGTGCCCCCTTCCCAGCTGGACTCTGCAGCTGTGGCCATTCCCAGCTGGACACTGCAGGTGTGGCCTCTGGGACAGCAGGGGGACAGCACAGCATGGCCCAGCCCCTGTGCATGGGTCTGAGTGTGGGGGAGGTGGGTTTGTGGAGAGATTTTAGGGTTTGACAGAAGGCTGTCCAAGAGAGAGGGAGCAATGTGGGAAATGCCTTTGTAGAGAGTTCTCAGGGCCTGGCAGAAGGCTCACACAGTGAGCATCTGTATGCAAACCTTGGGACAAGAGATGCTGGCTCAGAAATGCCATGGAGTAGGACAGACATTGCTGAGAGAGAAATGGAGCCAGAGACAAGTTTCAAAGGATGGCCTTGCAGATAGGACTGGATACTTTGGAGAAACAGAACTGTGAACAGTGCCTTGCACTGGGAGCCACGAGGGGCAGTTTTAGGTGATTGCCTTTGAGGCATCTACAGCACGGTGTGGCTGAAGCTGACAGGCCAGGAAACACTTACAGTGTTTTGTAATTAGGAAATAGTCAACTTCTGATTGTGATGGCGTGAATTGTAACATCTGTATTGTCTCACCCTTCTCACGAGACTGAAAATGGAATAAAAGTTTTTGAAACACCTCTCAGTTGCCCCAGCTCTGGGTCAGAAAAGAGAATTATCCAACACACGTGCACCCACATGGGCTGGCAGCAGGAATGGGATAAATCCCACCCTGCTCCCTCCTCCCTCCATCCCTGCTGCTTCCACATCTCCATGGCAACCATCCTGCCCAAATTAGCTAATGGCAGCGAGCAACTGGGAAATTCTTGTCAAATCCTTGCTGCTCCTCCAGCTTGCTCTGCTCCACTGTGTGAAAACACCTCCTGCTCCTGCAGCAGCCACACGGGGACCTGGTGGGAGTGGGGGCTGTGGCTTGGCTGGTTTCCCAGTTCCAAACCTGGGTGAATTCTGAGAACCCCGAGTGCTCACAGGCACGAGAAATGGAGGTTTTATTTAGGTCATTACAGAAAGGCTCTATTCATTCACCTGGAGAGGAGTGCACGTTGAAATGGAAACATGGCTCTTACCTGCCTGGCACCGGTCACTGCTTGTGCCTCAGCTCATTAGAGGGGAAATCTGCTGCTGAAAATGTTTCTGATTGCTCCCTGGCTGTCCCTAGGACTCTGACCATGCTGTGGGATCTCAGTGTCCAGCACGCAGACAGAGGCTGCTGCTCGATGGCAGATCACAGATCATGGGTCATGGATCATGGATCATGGATCATGGATCACGGATCACGGATCACGGATCACGGGTCACGGGTCACGGGTCACGGATCACGGATCACGGATCACGGATCACGGATCACGGATCACGGATCACGGATCATGGATCATGGATCACGGATCACGGATCACGGATCACGGATCACGGATCACGGATCACGGATCATGGATCATGGATCATGGGGGTGGAAAAGCTCTCAGAGCACCAGCCCCAGCCAATCCCCAGCACAGCCATGTCCCCAGGTGCCACAACGAGGTGAGATGACCCTGCAGCCCCCTCCTGCCTGGGCAGCCCCTTCCTGGGATCAGAGGTCCTGGCACAAGTTCTGAGCTGTTGGAAAAGTCCTGGTTTCCATTTTCCAAATATTTCTGCTCGAAGCACCAAAGCCCCAGAATTTCCCTTCACACCTCCTTCACCTCCTGGATCATTCAGCCTCCCAGAGGAAGGAAGGTCCCCCTGTGCTGCTGGGTGGGCACCAACCCACCGAGGCTCCATCCCTGCTGTGTGACGTGAAACCCAGCAGGCAAATCTGAAATCAATTTCCTGTTTGCAGGTGCGTGGCTGGGTTTTGTTTGTGCCTGAGAGGCACTCAGCAACCAGGTTTGTCTCCATGTTTAGATAAATTGGTGGGAAACGTGGAGCAGGACAGGAGTGGGCAGCACGTGGCAGTGCCACAGCTCTGGACACAGAACCTTCAGCCAGCGAGGGGCCACAGGTCCAGCTGCAAATCTGAAAACTCAGAGATCCTCAAGGCACGATGTCACCCTGGTCTTTTGAGATTTTCCAAGCCTTCTGATGTTTGTATTTTTGGAATGGAGTTTCTCACACACTTTCATGTAAATAATGATTGTTTGCATTCTTCTCTGTAGGAGGAGAATTTTGATGGACTGTCAGTCTGACCAGTGTGGTTGGAGAGGTGGCAATGCCATCCTCCAATCCACTGTCACTTTTGGAATTCTATAAATGTTGAGGTCTGAAAAATAAGGTGGGATTTTCCTGTTCCTGTTCAGATACTGGAACACCGTGTGTGAGTTGTGTTATTTTGTGTCACAGCAGTGACAGCACCCGAAGGCAGAAGGAATTAAATACCTGTTAAAAGCCTGGACTTTGGGAAGGGTGAGGAACTGATGGCTCTGAATTCCCCCTGTGGATGGAGACCAAGGCCCAGCTCAGGCTCTCCCAAAGGCCAACTCGGTGCTTCAGATGTGGAAGCAACATCAAAAGAGATAAAATAAATAAAACCAGAGGAGGTTAGTGTTGGATATTGGGACAATTCCTTCCTGGAAAGGGCTCCCCAGCCCTGGCACAGCTGCCCAGGGCAGGGGTGGAGTGCCCATCCCTGGAGGGATTTCAAAGCCCTGAGGATGTGGCACTTGGGGACATGGTCAGAGTGGCCTGGGCAGGGCTGGGGAAGGGTTGGGCTGGATGACCTTAAAGGGATTTTCCAACCTGAACAATTCTGTGATTCCATAAATCCCAAGCCCCATAAGGATAATGGCTGTGGGATGTCCCTGGAGCTTCACTTGCTGAGGGTCACTCTGAGCCCAGGGGCTCCCCAGGGTCCAGCTGCAGCACCCAGACCCTGTCCCACCAAAATCCAGCCTGGGAACAAAGGGGAAAGACCCTGGCTCAGAGGGAGAGCTGCTGGGAGGCTCCTGCAGGTGGAAGGATTCCACGGGGAGCACAGGGCAGCCTCCTGCTGCAGCAGCTCTGAGCTGCACTGGGAACTCCAGCAGGGGAAAAGCTCTGCTGAGGGGTTTTCCTGCTGCCAGAGCAAAAAAGAACCAGCACTGTTCGTTGCTGCAGCCTGCTGAACAGAAAACAGGTATTTAAGCCTGAAGTGGTCTTTTTAAAACTCTATTTATATTTTTTTTCCACGGAGTCTCTTTTTAATCCTGTGGCACACAGACCGGGAACAAGAGAGACAACTTGGGGTGTTGCACAGCCAGCCCCACAATGAGCTGCTCTGAGCATATTTCCCAGGAATTTTAGAGGGCTATAAGGCAGAACTTCTCTCTTTGTAAGCTTCCTTTCAGTGCTTTCAGACACGGACTCACCTTTCTGCTCAGAAGCTTCCCCACATCCCATGGGATGAGCCCAGAACAGGAGCGCGCCCAGGCTCAGCCACCTTTGGAAATGTTCTGGAATTGTTCCCTTTGCTCTCCCTCTGTCCCTTGCTGATGCTGGCAGAGCAGCTGGGGAGGGATCAGTGCAGGCTGTGGGAAGGGGATCTCCTGATCCAGGGTGGCAGAGCTGAGCAGGGGGCAGGGCTCGGGCCAGGGCACGCAGCCTTGCAAAGCCCAGCTCTGGTGGAAGAGCAGAGCCGTGGCTGAGCTTGGGGAGAGCTGCCGTGGGGTTTGCTCCCATCCTCTCTGAATCCCAGGATCCCTGAGGCTGGAAAAGCCTCCAGGACCCCGAGCCCCAGCTGTGCCCCATGCCCACCTCCTCCCCACAGCAAGGTCCAGTTCCTNACGCAGCCTTGCAAAGCCCAGCTCTGGTGGAAGAGCAGAGCCGTGGCTGAGCTTGGGGAGAGCTGCCGTGGGGTTTGCTCCCATCCTCTCTGAATCCCAGGATCCCTGAGGCTGGAAAAGCCTCCAGGACTGCTGAGCCCCAGCTGTGCCCCATGCCCACCTCCTCCCCACAGCAAGGTCCAGTTCCTCCTGGACTCCTCCAGGGGTGGGCACCCCAAACCCCCCCTGAGCCCTGCCAAGGCCTGAGCATCCTCTACATGGAAAATCCCCCCTGATGTCCAACCTCAGCTCCCCTGGCCCAGCTGGAGTGGAAGCTTGAGAAGAATCACAAATACTTGACCAGATTTAGGGTTTTTTAGTGCAGATGTGAACCCAGAACTGATTTCTCCAGATGTTCCCCTCCCCCTTGGGAGCTGCAGCACGGAGGGACTCTCAGGGAGGGTTCCTGAGGTTTGCTCCTCCCTGGATAATTTTATTTGCCTTAGAAGTTGGAATTTGTTACCCATAACTAACAGAAAAACCAGCAAACAGGAGAGGCATCCATCATGTGTCCATCACATCTCTTTAAACCCCATTCTCCTCTCATTGCCAGTAAATAACCTGCAAAATTATGTGAAAATAAAACCCCATCATAATAAAAATGACTTTTTAGGCAGTTGGCAAAGCAAATTTCCAAGCAAGAAAAATAGAAGCCTGGGAAATAACTCAATATTCAAGATACCAGACCATCTTCATCAGCCTGTGTTACCAGATTAAGTTGTCAATGGAAAATCTTGATTTAAGGCTTTTTTTCAGAAGTGCTGTGACTTAGATATTGAAATTTCCCAGCAAATAAAGTCGTACACAGGGATAAATCAGCCCCTTCTCTCAAAACATTTGCTCAGGGATTTAATTTGAAAGCTGAATAGCTTATGGCATTTATTATCAGCTCATTGAATGACAAGTTTAAACTTCAGTTAAATATTCAGCCTGCTTTTAATGCGACATTTTCGCTGCTTGTGTGCAGAAAAGTCTATTTATTATTCCCAGAATAAAGTTCAAATATGGAGAAACAAGCCCAGGAAGAAGAAGTGGAATATTGAGGAGTGATGAGTTTATTTTAACTGCTCTGCCAGCTACTTTTAAGAACAATTGCTCACTAAAATGTTGGGGTTTGGAAAATTTTGCTGAATTGGGGCATAGAGGGTCATTAAGATGGGCTGGAATTTCCCCAGGCCCCCATGGCTGTTCCTGCCCTGTGAGAAGGATCCCTCCAGAATATTTCATCTGTTCCCATGGGATCACATCCTGGGATTATTTTCATAAACTGCTAAACTTCAAACAAATACATCCTTTTCCCCTTCTTTTCCTGTCAGGATTTACTCTTTATTTTAAAGAATAAATGTCAGGAAAAGAAGGGGAAAAGGATGTATTTGTTTGAAGTTTAGCAGTTCTAAACTTCTTCTTCTGCTTTCCAGCCTGGGCTTACCCGTGGACACTGGGAATCCTCTTGTCCTCATGGCAGCCTGTCCTTCAGGATAAATCCTTCCCTGTGTTCCTCCAAGGCAATCCCAGCCCTGCCAGCTCCTGCTTGGCCCATCCCATCAATGCCCACCTTCAGCCTCCCCCAGGGGAGAAGCTCAGGTTGGGTTTGGTTTAGGCAGAATTAACTTCACAAGGAGGACACCAAAGCTGCTGGGCACCCGAGCTCCTCCCACACAGGGCTGGGATGGAGTTCTCATGGAATTCTGGAATGGTTTGGGTTGGGAGGGACTTGAAATCCTGTTTATTCCACCCCTGCCATGGCAGGGACACCTCCCCCTGTCCCAGGCTGCTCCAGCCCCAGTGTCCAGCCTGGCCCTGGGCACTGCCAGGGATCCAGGCTCTGGAATTCCAGCCCAGCCCCTCTCCTCCCCTCTCTGTTTGAGCCGAGTTTGATGTGTTCTGCACCCAGCACACTCCCACACCCACCTCCCATCCTGCAGGCAGGGGATAAATCAGTAAATTCCCGTGGAGGGCCCCATCTGTCTGTGCCCAGCCCAGCTCTGCATTTCTGAGCTCAGGTTGTGCCCTCGGGGCTCCCTCCTCTCCCTCCTGATGAGAGCAGCCCAACTCCGGCCTTATCTGCGGAATACACACAGGTAAAAACCAAAATAAGCACCAGGAGCCAGGCTGGCAGCGTTGAAAATAGAAATCTGAAAGGTTTTCACTGAAGCAAGCCCATGAATAAAACCCACTGCACGTCCCTGGGAAGAAGTGTTATCCCTGGAAATGAACTTCCCTGGCTGACAGCTGCGAGGGCCCTCGGCCTCACACAGAACCCCGGGGAAGGATGTTCTTGGAATTACAGGAGCTGTGTCACTGCCAGCCCTCACAAGGCACTGCAGCATTGAATTTCCAGTTGGTTTTGATTCTCTCAGCTGTTGAGAAAGGCTTGGAGCAGTTTGTTTGTCACAGGCATTGTCACCTGTGCAGTTTGTTTGTCACAGGCATTGTCACCTGTGCTGTGCCACAGCCAGGATGCTGCTGGCCCCTGGGCACCCCAGAGGAGGTGCAATTGCTCTTGGACACGAGGAAAGCCACTTAAAAAATCGAAATTATTTGCATTTATCCCATTTAAATGCTGCACTGGAACACAATGTTGCACGTAATCCCATGAAAGAACAGGTTAAAATAGAAGGAAAAAAAGGCAATGGAAAAAAGAGGAAGAGAATATCACCACCACCAAATTTCTTGCATTAAATATCTGCCTGCAGATACATTCAATATCCAGATTTCAGGAAGAGCCAGAAGTGGTTTACTCTGGTCATCTATAATATAAAAAGTTCTGCTGATGGATACAAAAAATTCAGGATGGGACATCCCTGTCCTGCCAGCTGGCCATGGCTCTGGAGCAGGGACAGGGCCAGGGACAGGGTGGCCTCTCTGAAGGACAGAACCTCTCTGCTCAGTGTCATGGCAAGGGTGCTCAGGGAATAAGGATAAGGAGCTGATCCCTCTCCCCTACTGGCTTTCATCTGAAGAGCTCCAGGATTAGAAATGTTAATTATCCTGCCCAGCCCTGGGAGCTGCCTGGGATCAGGATCAGCTCCTGTGCCCCATCCGTGGTGATGCCCTGTGCAGGCTGCCCTGGAGCAGAGGCTGGGCAGAGCTCCAGAATAAAGCAGGGATTCATTCAAAGGATCTCCTCCATGGATCCACCTTGGGCAGCACCAGAGCCCAGCCAGGCCTGCACCCAAGATGACCCAAAATGGCCCCAAAATGCACGGCCGCTCCCGGGGGCTCTCACTTTGACAAGTTCTGCTCCATTTGCACCTTGGAGTTCATTGTCCCATTCCAGCTTTAGCCCAGGCACTCCCACCCTGCTTGTTTTTCTCTCTCCAGCCCACCTTGGTTGTGCTCCTGGGCCTGAGCTTTGGATCATTTGTCCTTGGTGCCCAGCTGGAGCAGGAATTGTTTTGTCTCCCTGCTCTGTGCAGAGAGCTCAGCATGCCCTGATGTGGAGCCCAGACCCGCACACTGAAGCAGCACAGAGTGTGAAAATAGAAAAGCTAAGACTTAAGGCATCAGTGACTGCAGCTCAGGGACAGCCCCGAGCCGCAGCAGCAGCCCCAGAGCCAGTGATGATCTTTAATCATCAGACAGCTCATTAAAATGGGCAATTACTGCTCCAAACTGAAAATCCAGCCTGGGCTGGGGCAGCAGCTCGGGGTTTGTGTGGGCAGGAGAACCTGTCCTCAGGCACCGCCCTGAGCCCATGGGCTCCTGATCCCGGGGTTCGCTGGCCCTCGGAGCAGCTGGAGCAGCAGAAAGGATCCCAAATTCCAGCTTGGAGCTGCAGGGAGTTATCCATAAAGTGGTCTCTTCTCACCTGACCCCGGTACTCGTGTTCCCTCAGGAAATGCTGCACGAGGAGCAAGGGGATAAAGGAGATTTTCTTTCTCCACCCCAGGTGTTCAAAGCAGTCAGAACAAGTCCAGAGGAAAATGAATCCACAGAAGGGGGGCAGAACTCACTCCTTATGCCACGATGGATTAAGGATTTCTCACTTTGTAGGAATCAGCCCCATCCCCAAAATCATCTGTGGCAACTCCAGTGCCTGGCACAGCTGGAACAGTGGGTGAGTTTAAAACCAGGGGGTTGGGGTGTGGAATAACAAAAAAACCCTTCTCCTGTCTCTGCAGGGCCGGGGTGCCCTGCCCTGCTCAGAACTCTGCCCAGCCCAGCTGGTTTCTTGCCCAGCACATTTAATTTGTGCCAGGTCTCTGCCCATGCCTGCAGCTCCCAGCTCCATCATTCCCAGACAGGAACACCCCTGGATCCAGCCCGTCCCTTCTGCCCTTCCCACAAAAACCTCTCCCCTCCCAGGGCAAAACCGGCTTTGTGTGCCAGTGGGAGGTTCTGTCTCTATCCCTGAATTAGCCCCAAAATGTAAATTAGAGCCAGGTTCACCCTTCAGCGCAGGGGGGGCCCTGCTGAGCTCCCCCGATCCTCCCCTCCCAGAGGAGATGGAATGATGGAATTGGGAAGAGCATCCCAATTCCTGCGAGCTGTGCATCAGGGAGCCCTGCAGCCGGGCCCAGCCCCCGGGGGAAGCAGAGGTCCAGCAGCACCCCCGGGGCAAAAGGAAATCGGCCCTCACCGAGCCCAGCTCCTCCTTCTGCCAGCTGTCGGTCTACTGAGGGAAAATCAGGCAAAAGAAATGAAACCAGCTAAAATAAAATAAGGTATGGAATAATTAAATTAAAGATTAAAAGTATATAAAATAAAATAATATAGTAGCAAATAAGGAAAAGTAAAATTAGGCAAAAGATAATAAAATTAAAGATGAAATGTAATAAAAAATTTAATTAATTAGGAAAATGAAATTAAATAAGGCAAAGAAAGTAAAA
>VZRH01000646.1:5903-23214 GCA_013397555.1 Urocynchramus pylzowi | reverse complement strand
TGTGAGTTCTATAACACTTTTCTCTAAACTAAAAATGGAGATGTATTTCTTTTTTTATAAGGTTTTGTAAGGCTAAACTGTTTAATTACAAAATTACATTTAAATTGTATTTATTTTTAACTCAATAACTAACTACTCGTGGTTTGTAATGTGGATTTTTTTTATTTAATTACACAATATTACTTAAGCTTATGAAGAAGAAGGTGAAGAAAAAGGTAAAGAAGAAGAACTAGTTATTGTCTTAAAATTTTTGTTTTATATATATTTTTATATTTTAAAACTTTCAACTCTAAGTTTTTTATTATGTGATATCACATACTTTTATTTAAACTACACACTTATAATCTTAGTTCTGTTATTTAATTTTGGAAGTTTTTTCTACGGTTTCAGGTTAAATGTAGTGTTTTCCTGGGGGTTAGTGCTTGATAGCACAGAAAGTTTAAAATTCTCAGTAGCCAGGGTTGTAGCACTCGGCCTGCAGAGACCCTGGACCCTCTCCAGGACATTCTCTCTGTCCCTCACCTCCACAGAGGGACACACTGACCACTCTGAACACACAGCATCGTTTTATTTGATGTATTTTACATTTTTTATATGAAAGAATAATCATCCACTGCCTCATCCTTAAATTTCCTCCCTCCCATGTACTGGGAACACCCCACCTCACTTTTCCCTGGAAGCACCACTGTGTCTCTATGGAAATGCTGCCCTGCCTTGCCCTGATAATTACCAACCTTTCCAGGACTGATTATTCCTTTCCAAGGTTTCATTTTGTCCCCAACACCTGCAGCTGGCAGTGGCATAAAGCCCTGCCCCTGTGCTTGCCACTCCTCCCTCCCCTTCCCCCTTGCCATCAGTCAGAAGATAAATACTATATTTGAGGCACTGCTCTTTCCCCGGATCATTTTACTCCATATTAACACATTTTGCAAAATATCCTTATAAATATCTTAATGCACATCCATTAATCTGCAACAAAATTCATTAAGCAGAGTTGAGTAATTTAAATAAGCAAATGTTTGTCACAGAACAGGTTGGGTTGAAGGGCATTAAAGCTCAGAGCGTTCTTGCCCCTGGCTGCCCCTCCCAGCTGGGATTTGCCTCCCCACTCACAAGGCCCTCGCTGGGAGCTCTCCTGTGGATGAGAGCAGAGCGTGCAGGGATTGGGAAAAGCAGCAAAGCAGAAAAAAAGGTATTTTCTGGTTGTTTTTCCAGCTGGTTACACACAGGCCTGCCGAGAGCGTTGGTGCAGGGGGTTCAGGCAGGAGAGTGAAGGTAAAAGGAACATTTCCAGCAGTAATGGCCCTTCCCTCTGGGATCCTGGGAAGGATTCCTGTTCTCACTCAGTGCTGAGGGCAGTGCTCTCCTCAACCCCACAGCTTCCCTTTACTCTAAAATGGGAAATGCTGGATGTGGATCCCCACGGGATAAGCTGTACACAGGCCCTGTTTTTGTAGGGGTGCCAGGATAAAATCAGGGTGTGCCAAATGCACATTTTACAGAGACTGGGATGGAAAACCAGAAAACTACCCCAAAATACATAATGTATTGTGTATCTATTAACATATTTAATTTATTTTTATGCATGTATTCTATATTTGATATATTTCATATTTAATAGAATATTTCAGTTGGAAGGAAATATTTCACTTGGACCTACAAGTCCCTGGCCACAGCTGGAGGTGTCCCTGCCATGGCAGGGGTGGCACTGGCTGGGATTTAAAGTCCCTTCCATCCTAAACCATTCTGGGATTCCACACTGCACATCTGCTTCAGATCTCTGATCCCCTCAGGGCTGCCCACAGCTGATAAGGCTCACAGGGGATTTTTGGGGTGTCTGTGCAGGGCAGGAGTTGGGCTGGACCATCCCTGTGGGTCCTGCCCAGCTCAGGACATTCCTGATGCTGTGGCTGTCCCAAGGTCCCTTCAGCACCACCAGGCTTGGGACACAACCCCCTCTCCAGAGCTGCTCCACCCTCTCCCAGCCTAAAATCTGAGCTGGAGGGAGAAAATCTCCACTCACAGGGTGGGAGCTGCAGTTCCTGGGTCTCTTCACCATGAAAAGTGGAGTCTTTGCTTCTTTTTGCCAGGGTCAGGGATTAAATGTGTGAGAGGGTATTTCTTGTTGGGACTCAGATGTTTGTTAGTTCTTATCTCTGTCACAGTCTCACAAACCCTGAGTTCTGCAGCACTTCACTCTGACAAACTAAAAATGGAGCCCTGTCTCTCTCTACAAGGCCTTTTAAGGATAAACTGTCCAATTAAGAAGTGACACCTACATTATCTTAACTTTTAACCCAATAACCAACCACCTGTGCCTGCAATGGGGACTTTTCTATCCAATTACACAAAACCACCCAAGCCCATGGAGAAGGTGAAGAAGGAGAAGAAGAAGGAGGAGAAGCAGGAGGAGAAGAAAATGAAGGTGAAGAAGAAGGATCAGCCTACACCCCAAAACCTCCATCTTGCTTTATATATGTTACTGTATTTAAACCCTTAAACTCTGAGTCTCCCACCCTGTGATATCCCACACTTCTATTCAAACTCCACCCCCACAATCCCAGTTCTGCCATTCCATTTTGGAACCTTCTCCAGGGCCTCAGGTCAGTGCAGAGTTCTCCTGGGGGTCAGAGCCTGGCAGCACAGAAAGTCTGGAATTCCTGTGGCAATGCTGGGAGTGTGCAGGGAGCCAGGAGGCCGTGGAATCACGGAGCCATTTCCCTTGGAATGGGCCGTAAACCACCCAGGAAAAGAACAGAACTCGAGGAGTGTGTCATGGCCAAAGCAGGAGCAGGGTGTATCAGGGTTTTATATATTCCAAGGGTAGGCAGAGCATCCATTAATTAATCCCAAAAGGTTCCTGGGAGTTACTCAGATGACTGTGTAAAGTGTTAGTAACTCCTCAGGTATTATTTTCCTTGGTTTATTTGTTTCCACGACACATAAATGTTCTGATTGAACACTTAATGACCACAAAACACCCGAGCAGCACTTTTCCCCTAATAATGACACTTCCCATGTTCCTCGTGGCCATCAGCCTGGAGCTGCACGAGGCTGGAATAATCCCATTATCTATTGCAGCCGTTTAGTCGCAGAAATGAAGCATGAAATAAACACTTTAGATGATTAGCCCTGGTACAGCAGCACAGCAGGAGCTGTAATCACCCCCCATCCACCTTAACCTGGGACACACCTCATCACAAACCCCTGAGGCAGCTGGGATCCATCCTGGGAATGCCACAGGAGCTCCTGGAAAAGGCTTTGGGAGCAAAGAGGCTGAATTTGGGTCCACGTGCACTGCCCTGTTCCTCTGCTGCCCTTCCCCAGGGACAGGGACAGGAGCAGAGGGGACAGCCCCAGGCTGGGCCAGGGGAGCTCAGGGTGGGCACCAGCAGGAATTTCCCCATGGAAAGGGGGCCCAGGCCTTGGCACTGCCCAGGGAGGGTTGGAGTGCCCATCCCTGGAGGTGTCACCTGGAGGTGGCACTCAGAGCTCTGGGCTGGGGACAGGGTGGGGATCAGGCACAGCTTGGGCTGGGAGGGCTTTTCCAGCCTCAGGGATTCTGGGATTCTTCTCCCTGTTTTTATTGGCTGTCCCCCCAGCTCACAGCGTGGTCCTTCCCTGGGAGAAGGTGATGCCAGCACTGTCAGGGCAAGTCGAAATTATTGATGGAATGGGCACAAAACAGCCTCAGTTCATTGAAGCAAATGGAGGAAAATCAATCGTGAGAAAGGACCTGGTTCCCTCCAGGAGTGCTCCTCCCTGCTCCCTCTCCCCCCACTCCAGATTTTGGGCCACAGGACCGTGGCCGTGCCCAGCCCCCGTAGCCCCTGTGGGGCCAGGTTTGGTGTCCCTGGCAGAGGGCAGCTCCCTCTTGTTTCATACCCATCTTTATTTCTCCTTATTTCTCCTCTTTCTCCTTTTTTCCGTGGTGGCTGCCAGGGACCCCCCAGCCCCCACGTCCCCCACGGGGGAGGAGGTGCCCAAACAGCCAGAGCAGCCTGGAGCAGGGGCTAACCCGACCCAAAAGCTTTGTCTTCCTTTTTTATCATCACTTTTTAACAATAACCCGGCGATAACGAGAAAATTGTGTTTGACACAGAGGCTGTTGGAGGCACTCCAGGACAAGAGGATATTTCAAAATGTGTTCAGTGGAATACATGCAAATGAGCTGCAGATAGAACTCGGATTGTTCTGTCTTGCTGGCTGGAAAATGTGACAGCTTCCATTGAGGGTGGCAGGGATGCTCCTGGGAGAGGGAAGTCGGGATGTGCTCGTGGCCAGCTTGGTCAGGCTGGAGCAAAGGAGGCTCAGGGGGAGCCTGTGGCTCTGCACAATCCCTGACAGGAGGGGGGACCCCAGGGAACGGGGACAGGACAGGAGGGAACAGCCTCAGGCTGCACCAGGGGAGGCTCTGGTTGGATATTGGGGAAATTCCTTCCTGGAAAGGGCTGTCCAGCCTGGCACAGCTGCCCAGGGCAGGGCTGGAGTGCCCATCCCTGCAGGGGTCCAAAGCCCTGGGGATGTGGCACTTGGGGACACGGCCAGCGTGGCCTGGCAGGGCTGGGGATGGTGGGACTCGGTGGGCTCAGAGGGATTTTTTAGGCTGAACAATTCCATGATTCCATGAAGTTGTGATTTTGTTCCAAGCTTGGCAGGAGCCAGACCTTCCCCAGCTCTGCTTTAGGTGGGAGCCCAGATTTGGTTGCTGAGATGAGCCCTTGGCTGTTCAGTCGTTACCTCTTCCCCAGATCCTCTCTGGGCCGGGTCCAGCCCTCAGCACCAGACACATCCAGCAAATCCCTGGTGGAAATAAAGAGCCATAAAGGCCAGTTTGGGAGGAGCACCCTCTCCTCCATCTCCTGCAGCAATTCCATGCCAAACCATGGAAAATGCAGCTCCTGTTCCCGTGTTCCTTCCAGCCCTGTCCCCACTAGGGCAGTAAATGACCAGAAAAGGTGTTTAGAACCCGTTTTCATCCCCTGCAGGCTCTCCCCAAAAGCAAGGCTGATGTGTCCCATGCCAAATTAAACAGGAGCTGTTATCAGCAATGGAGAGGCAGCATTCCAGGGAAATGCCCCCTCTGGACAGGGTTCATCAGCTGTGTACAAAAGGCAATGTCAGGGTAGCTGCAAGGGGAGCTTTTCTCCCTAAATGCTGAAGTGTCTCACTGGGAGGAAGGCACTGGCTGGAGATCTGCATACTTTATTACCTGGATATTTCATTTCAATTTGAAATTCCTCTAAAAAAATCAGTAATTACTCTTAGAACAGGCAGGAAGCATCTCCTGAGGGAGGGGATGGAGCAGCAGCAACCCCAAAACCACACCAAGATTATCCAAAACATTACGTGGTGGGGCATCAGCAGAAACTGCCACACCCTGCAGGGCTTTCTGCTTCCCAGCACAGAGCAAAGGATCTTGCAGGTCTGCCTGGGATATTCCACCTGTTTCCATGAATTCCCTGGCTGCAAACAGGAGCAGGATCTCGTTACCAATGTGCTTCTCCCAGGGGAGGCAGAGGAACACAGAGCCCAGTCTGGGGGAACAGGGATTAAATGCAGGGTTTGGGGTGAATCCCACGGGGCTGGGTGGGATTCCAGCCCAGTCCATCCCAGTGCAGCCCCAGTCCCTCCCCCCTCAGGGCAAAAGGCAGGGAAGGAAAGGGTAAATGATATTATACAGCATTTTTAAAGTGGAACTGTGCACGAGGAGGCAGAAAAAGGAGCAGAACCCCGCTCCTGGCAAACCACAACAAGCTGTGGAGGACATTTAGTGGTGATTTCCCTTCTGAAGGGAAAACAATATTAGAGATCTGCAGGGCCTGAGATTTGCATCTTTCCCTTCCTCATCTCCATTCCCCCTAAATCTTTTATGGGGATCATTAAAAAACGTTGTGCACTGGCAGCATCATCAGAAATAAACTTCTGCCCATTACCCAGTGCCTGGGGCCCTGCAGGGAGTCAGAGAGATCCATCAGGGCCCTGGTGCACAGCAGATCTGCTCCAGGGAGGGCAGGGCTGTGAGCACAGCCCGGGCTGAGCGAGCATTCAGCCTTTCCCTCTGAAAATTCCACTTCTCCCTGCTGTGCTCCTGACCCACGGCTCAGCCCATCAGCTCCTGCTCGATTTCTGCATAAAAAACTAATTAGAGCGCAGTGCCCAGTGCAGGTGGGAGGAAACACTGAATCCTGGAAGGGTTTAGGATGGAAGGGCTTAAATCCCAGCCAGTGCCACCCCTGCCATGGCAGGGACACCTCCCAGGGTGCCAGGCTGCTCCAGCCCCTCCAGCCTGGCTCTCCTGACCCTGGGCTGCACCTGGAGCAGGGGGTCCTTGCAGGAGGAGTTCAGGGCCACCACAGGCTGCTGTGGTCCCTGATTGCTCCGTTGGACCCTCCCAAGCCACGCTGGGGCTGTGTGCTGGCTTCGATGAGCTCTGCCCCAGCTGAGTGGGGGAAGCAGCACCAGGATTGATTCAGATCCTTGCAAACAAATCTTCATTAACTCCTGAAACTCGCAGATGGAAAATCCTGCTCTGTCAAGTGCTGGGTGCTGTTTAATGAAGAGAAATGAGGCAGCCAGAGCTGGGGCTGAGAGACTTCCTTCCCTGGGCAGTCTTTCCCTCCTCCCACCTCACTGAGCACTGTTTGCACACTCTGCAAGCCTGTGTCATAGAACCATGGAATCTCCTGAGCTGGAGGGACCCACAGGGACCATCCCAGCCCCTGTCCCTGCCCAGCCCCCCAGCAATCCCACCCTGGGCACCCCTGGCAGCGCTGGCCAAAGGCTCCTGGAGCTCTGGCATTCCCTGGGGAGCCTGGGCAGTGCCAGCACCCTCTGGGGAAGAGCCCTCAGCTAATAAGAGATGCTCCCAGAGCTCTGCCCAGAGCTGGTCTGGGTGCTGCCCACCAGCCCCAGGAGCTTTGTCCTGGTCCCATAAATCCATGGCTGCACCTTCCCCGTGCCATGGCTGTGCCCAGGGGCACTCTGGACCCCTGGCTCAGCTCCTGAGGAGATGGAAACCACAGGTTTGTAGCCAGTTTAGCACCCATCATCCAGAATAAAGAAAAAATCATGGCATTATCTTTGCCTCATTTTCAATGCAGTCGACAAGAGCGATTTCACTGCTCCAGGCCAAGCAAACTACACACGATAGAGGATTGCAGATAAAATATTGGGCTGCATTCAAAATTCACTTTCAATTTTAATGCATTTGAGCTTGAGCTGGCAATTCATGGGGAAAGAAATAATAGAGCTGAGCACCATGGTTGGATGTGCTCAGTGCAGAGCCTGAAGGGCAAACAGCTCTGCCTGGAGCTGCTCTGCTCCCCCTGCTCCAGGGCTGGAGCTGCTCTGGAGCCGGGCTGGGAGAGCTGGGAATGCTCCCCTGGAGAGGAGAAGGCTCCAGGGAGAGCTCAGAGCCCCTGGCAGGGCCTGGAGGGGCTCCAGGAGAGCTGGAGAGGGACTGGGGACAAGGGATGGAGGGACAGGACACAGGGAATGGCTCCCACTGCCAGAGGGAGGGATGGATGGGAGATTGGGAATTGGGAATTCCTGGCTGGGCTGGGATTGCCAGAGCAGCTGTGGCTGCCCCTGGATCCCTGGCAGTGCCCAAGGCCAGGCTGGGCACTGGGGCTGGAGCAGCCTGGGACAGTGGGAGGGGTCCCTGCCCTGGCAGGGGTGGCTCTGGGGGGGGTTTAGGGTCCCTTTAACCCAAACCATCCTGGGATGATGATTCTGTGATGGGGACCCTGTGTGGACAGGGGGGTACAAGAGCCCCACCCCAGTGGAGATGCAGTAAGAAGTAGAACTTTTGGTTTAAAATATTCAGCTCCAAACTGGAGCTCTGGCCAGTTTGGGATGTTCCTTCAAGGAGAAGATGAACTGGTTCCTCCCAAAAATATTTGGATTGGAAGGAACTTAAAATCTCATTGAACCCCACCCCTGCCATGGCAGGGACACCTCCCCCTGTCCCAGGCTGCTCCAGCCCCAGTGCCCAGCCTGGCCCTGGGCACTGCCAGGGCTGGAATTATGCTGGAATGGTGGAACATCCATGGCATCACCACAGCTGGGAGGACCTTCCAGGCTCCTTCCAGGCTGTCCCCACCAGCTCTGAGCTGGGATCCGAGCAGCCTCCCTTCCCTGCACACAGCCAGCCCCGTGGCAGCCCTTTGATGAAGCTTTCCATTTTTTTAAATTGAAGTATTTCTCGTGCCTGCTCACACACCTCTTCCAGAGCCCTGATATTTATCTAACATATTGAAAAATTATTTTAATTTTCAGGATTTTTTCTCCCCTCCCTCCCTCCCTGGCAACCTGGCAGAGATAACAAAGCCATGAACAAGCCTCATTCATTTCATGCATTTCTGAACATCATGGCAACCACTGTCAGAAAATTTAATCATGTTGCTTTCATAACATTTATTTTGCATATTTCCGCCATGGCTCCGTGGAGCGTGGCCCTGGCAAACATGACTTGCCTGAAGGCAGATGCAGGAGGTGGCCCAGCACTGCAGCCCAGGCTGGGACTGGGAGGGCCTGCAGGGCTGGGAGCTGGGATGGGAGTGGGAAACATCCCCTGCAGCCTCCTCGTGCCCTGCCCTGCACTTTGTTTCTGGTGCTAAAGAGCTCAGGGTCTGCTTTTCCTGCTGGTGTGGGGAGAGGGGAGAGAATCTCAAAACTGTCATGGAATGATGGAATGGTTGGGTTAAAGGGACCTTAAATCCCATCTCATCCCTCCCCTGCCATGGCAGGGACACCTCCCCCTGTCCCAGGCTGCTGTGCCAGCCCCAGCCTGTCCCACACTCCCAGCCCAGCTGCCCCAAGCCCTTCTGGGCAGCTCCAGGCCCTGGGCTCCCTGCCCAGCCCACGGTGGAGAGGCTGGGTGGGATGGGAGCACGTGGGAACCACTCCTCAGGCTCTGCCTTTCCTCCTGACGGCCACTAACGCCTTAAAAGTGACAATAAAATGGCCAAGAAGTGGAGTGGCAGGAAAATGGGGCAGCCAGAGCAGGGGGATCTTCAATCCCCACTGTCTGTTACAGGAGTGGGCTTCCTGCAGGGCCCCAGAGCTGAGCACAGCTCCCACTGTGACAGCCAGGACAAAGGGACAGGCTGGGGACCTCCTGAGAGGCTCTCAGTGACCTCTGAGGACAATTTCCATCAAAGTAGAACCAAACTCACAGGATGGCTGGGGTTGGGAAGGGACCAAATCCCCCCCAGAGCCACCCTGCCATGGCAGGGACACCTCCCACTGTCCCAGGCTGCTCCAGCCCCAGTGCCCAGCCTGGCCCTGGGCACTGCCAGGGATCCAGGGGCAGCCACAGCTGCTCTGGCAATCCCAGCCCAGCCAGGAATTCCCAGTTCCCAATCTCCCACCCATCCCTGCCCCCTGGCAGTGGGATCCTTACCCTGTGCCCTGTCCCCCCAGCCCCCTGAGCAGCTCAAACCCCTCCTGGAGCTGGTGGCTCTGGGCTCAGCTCTGGACCTGGCCGGGTTCCCAGTCAGCTTCACTCACCTGCAGGTAGCAGATAATAACAAAGGCAACATTCTGTGCCCTGTCCCTGCTCAGCACCACGGAGCAGCTCCCCCCTGAAGAGCCCTTCCATCCTGGAGTCAGCACTGCAGGTACCAGCCCCGACTCCAGAGCACTTTCCCTTCCAGACAATTCATTTGCCTCTGACATTTCCGAGTTCTCCAGCTCCTCAGAATTTATTTCTGACTGGTTTCATGTAAATCAAATTGCTTGAGATTTCTGCCTTCAGATTATAAGTGATCACATTAAAGCACAAAATGCTCTTGGCCACAGTGAGACTAAAAATGAGATTTGTACAGTTGTTCTTTTACATTAAAATCTTTTTTTTTTTTTTTTTTTTTGGAAACAGACACGTTTGTCATTCCCACATCATTTGTCCACGTGGTGTTTTGGTGAGATCCAGCTTGAATATGGCATCCAGCTCTGGAGAAACCAGAGGAACCAGAGAAATCAAAAGGACCTGGAGCCGCTGGAGGGAGTCCAGAGGAATCCACAGAGCTGCTCCAGGGCTGGAGCCAGGCTGGGAGAGCTGGGAATGCTCCCCTGGAGAGGAGAAGGCTCCAGGGAGAGCTCAGAGCCCCTGGCAGGGCCTGGAGGGGCTCCAGGAGAGCTGGAGAGGGACTGGGGACAAGGCATGGAGGGACAGGACACAGGGAATGGCTCCCACTGCCAGAGGGCAGGGAAGGATGGCAGATTGGGAATTGGGGATTCCTGGCTGGGCTGGCATTCCCAGAGCAGCTGTGGCTGCCCCTGGATCCCTGGCAGTGCCCAAGGCCAGGCTGGGCACTGGGGCTGGAGCAGCCTGGGGCAGTGGGAGGTGTCCCTGCCATGGCAGGGGTCGGATGGATGGGGTTTGGGATCCCTTTAACCCAAATTCTGGGATTCTCTCCTGGTGTGTGGCTCAGGGCTGCCTCCCCCTGCCCTGGTCAGTGCTGGGGCTGCTCAGCCCAGGGATGTTCCCAGGGCCTGGGAAGGGCTTTGGGAGCTGCAGCTGTGGGGACAGGCCAGTCCTGAGCTCGCACCTGGGGGAAACTCCTTTGGCCAGGCCCAGGAACACCTGGATCCTTTCCTGTGATCCAGGTGGGGTCACCCAGAGAGGCTCCCAGTGACACCAGTCCAGCCCCTGGGTGCCCCCCTGCTCCAGCCCAGGCTGCCTGAGGCTGCTCTGTTGTTGTTGTTTCCTTTAATTACGCAGGAAAACATTTCCCTGGGCTGCAGGTAATTGGAGGAGCAGCCTGGGCACTCGGGAACTTGGGGAAAATAAATGCAGGAGGCTAAATTAGTTCCAGCATTTTTAAGTTGCAGAAGTGCAAAGGCAAAATAATAATAAAAAAAAAACCAAAAAACCCAACAGCAGCAGCAACAAATATTCCCAGAGAGCTCAGTTTGCTGGAGGCAGAGAGGGAGGAGGGGGGCTGGAGGAGGAGCAGGAATTCTGGATTCACAGCTGCCAGCCAGGCCAGAGCCAGCACAGGGGCAGACCCCAGACCCAGCATCTCCAGGGGACATCTGCAGCCCCAGCTGCAGGCCCTGCTGCCCTCTGGACACACCAGGGCTGGCCTGGGCCACATCTGGGGACCACAGCAGTTGTTTGGGTGGGTTTGTGTCCGAGGAATCCCTGCGTGTGGCACTGGGGGCTGGGGCTGGGCACAGGGCGGGCATCGGGCACGGCTGGGACTCGGGACCCTGGGGGGCTCTTCCAGCCTCAGGGACCCCGGGATTCGGGGGCTGAGCCTCGGGCAGGAGCCTCCAGGGGCTGGGGGGGAGGTCACAGCAGCCAGAGGGTCCTGGGGGGCTCTTCCAGCCTCAGGGATCCCGGGATTCTGCCTCGGTGCCTCTCTGACAGCTCCTAGGGAGGATTCCAAGGCTGCTCCTGTGGCTTTGCCATGGAAAACTGGGGTCCCCAGGGGGGTACTGGGGCATCTCCCCTGGGGCAGCAGGACCAGAGGGACACTGGGGCCACCCCAGACCCGTCCCTGGGGTGACAGAGCTGTGCCAGCCCCTGCCCAGCCCCTGGCAAGTCCCACGGCGTGCCCTGAGGCAGGAGTGGCAGCAGCTGAGCTGGGGACGGGGTTCCAGCAGGTTCTGGCAGGGAAAATATCCATTTTCTCCCTTTCCTGGAGCTTTTCTGTGCTGCTCCCACCAGTGGGCACTCAGATCCAAAGGCAGCAGGCAGGGGGTGGCTGCAGCCACGCTCACATTCCCAGAGCCATTCCAGGCAGCAGGAGCAGGGCAGGGGAGCAGCTGGAACCTTCTGCAGAGGAGCAGCAGAGCTGGGTAAACGTAAATGTATAAACTGTGGGTTGTACCACCTCACAACCACACACAAAGCGCTCTTTTACTTTCTCCTATTAATATTTTGGGGGAAAATCCCCACTGAAGAGGGGCCCTGGATGTTGAATGGCAGTGCTGGGGGCAGAGCAGCCCCTGGGGGGCTGGTGGGGCGGGGGCTCAGGGGCAGAGCCCCTTTCTCTGCCCCCCAGGTCTGGGACACCCCAGTGGGTACGGGTGTGGGTCTGTAGGGCACAGGGCAGGCAGGGAGCTGTCCCTGCCAGGCAGGGGGGAGCTGCTGGGCCTCCCTCAGCCCTTCCCAGGGGATCTCAGCCCAGCCCAGTCCATTTGGCACAGGTCACAATGGGGTTTTCACTCAATCTTGCAGCAGCACACTTTGATTATCCCCATGGCTGCTTTCCCCTGCAGGCAAAGGGAATCCCAGAATGGTTTGGGTTAAAGGACCTTAAATTCCATCCACCCCACCCCTGCCATGGCAGGGACACCTCCCACTGCCCCAGGCTGCTCCAGCCCCAGTGTCCAGCCTGGCCTTGGGCACTGCCAGGGATCCAGGGGCAGCCACAGCTGCTCTGGCAATCCCAGCCCAGCCAGGAATTCCCAATATCCCATTTAATCTCCCTCCTTTCAACTTAAACCCACTCCCCCTGCCCAGTCACTGCTTTCCCTCACAGAAATTCCCTCTCCAGCCACGAAATGATGCTTTCATGACTTCCAAACCCACCAAGAAGCTTTGATTCCTGAGCTGAGCCACAAAGAACCATCAGAGAGAGCAGGCAGATTGCTTTTGTTCCCCTTTCCTGCAGACTTCCCCCAGAACAGACAGAAGCAGTGACACTGATTACTTGTTACATCATTAATATTTAACAGCTTGCCATAATAAAATATTTAAACTCAAATATATTGATTTTTAGCACGTTAATACAGTTGCAGCACAAACAGGATTAGTAAGGTCTCATATGCAGAACTTTAATTAAATCCATAAACCACACTTTTTTAATAAGCTCTCACACAAAACTTAACTTCAAATAAATGCTTTATAATGGGCAGGGAGGCTCTGCAGGAGCCAGAGAGGTTTTTTTGGACCTGAGCAGGTCCCATGCTTCCTGATAGGAATTCCTGCCCTCCTGGGAACCTCAGCTGACATTTTCACCTGCTCTGAGCAACCTAAATGTTGTATTCAAGAAAGAAATAAGAGTTTTATCAAGAAATAACTACAGTTTGGGAGATGGGCTTTGAGGTGCTTCCAGCCCAACCCAGTCTGGGATTTTATGGCTCCCCAGCACAAGGAAAGGGGAGCTGGGAACACGCTCAGGGGTCACCTTGCATGGCCCAGGCCGAGGCAGGACCTTGCATGGGGTCACCTGCCAGGACCTCTGGGGGATTTGTCCTCCCCCACCTCCGGGGACAGCCCAGCTGCCATCCCACCATTGCTCTGGCAGGGAAAATATCCATTTTCTCCCTTTCCTGGAGCTTTTCTGTGCTGCTCCCACCAGTGGGCACTCAGATCCAAAGGCAGCAGGCAGGGGGTGGCTGCAGCCACACTCAAATTAAACCATGAAGCTTTTGGGGGCAAAAAGGCAATTTTAGCACCCTGCACTTGCCTGTGGCCTGATGGACACACAGAGGTCACAGAAAAGGTCAGGACCCTTTCCCTCAGTCCTCTTCCATCCATCCAAGCTGCTGAGGGACCTTCCCAAGAAGTTTTCCACCAAACCTCATCCCTGAAGTCCTTGGCTCCTACCAGTGCCTGTGCTGGGAGAATTCAGATTATCCTGCACGAGCTGAATCCCAGCCTTGGGGCAGAGAGAGCCAGGAGAGAGCTGAGTTTATCCAGCAGCCTCGTCCTGGAAAGCCAGGGAATGGCCAGCAAGGAGCCAGTCTGTTGGCCATCAAACCCCAGTTCCAGAGCCAGCAATCTCCCTCCCTGTCCTGCCCCTGGAGAGGGGATTCCTGCCTGGCAGGGGGTGGGTGCTGATGTTCCCAGGGGTTTGGGACAAGGAACAGCCCAGCCAGCCCCCACCACCCTTTGGAGCCCCTCCCATTGTTATCCCTGGTTTTAATGCTCCATCCTGAGCACTGCCACAGCTGCTTACAAAGGGATGGATCCAGGTGGGGATCGGGCTCTGGGCCCATGGAGCAAGGACAGGACAAGAGGGAAAAGCCTCAGGGTGATGTTTAGATGGGATATTGGGAAAATTCTTCATGGAAAGCTTGTCCAGTCCGAGAGGGGTGAGGTGAACACCTCAAATCCTTGAATTCCTGCCTCACTTCTCACCAGCACTATGCCAGAAATGTTATTTCGACATTTCAGTTTGTGTTTTCCAGTTGTTTATTTTTTTTCTAATAAAACAAAACAGTGGGGGGAAATGACCTTTTCAGGTTTTAGATGTTCTGGAAAGGGAAAAAAACCCAACTAAGTGATTCTGCTTTAAAAGCCATTAAAATGTTCCAATGGAGGAAGCTCGGGGATCTGTAATTATTACCAGTGGCAGGGGTTATTTTTCCTGCTCTTGTTAGAACCTTCCTCACAACTAACAGCCTCCTTCCTGCCAAATGAGATCCTCTGCATTGCCTTCAGGCTTGCTGTGAGGAGAATCAAATCCTTGGGAGTGAACAGCCAAATTCCTGAGGGGCACAGGCACCCTCCAGCCCGGGGTGCCCCAGCGAGGGGCGAGGAGGGGCTCAGCTGGTGGGACCCCAATCACCCAGCACCACCCAGCTGGGCATCTCTGGGGTTTCCCCACAGTTTTCATGGTTTTTCCCATCGTTTCCCCGCAGTTTTCCTCCAGGATAGCAGGAATTCCTGCTGCACCCTGAGCCACAGCTCCCCTGGGAGCACTGCCAGGAAAGCCCCGCCTGGCTGAACCTGCTGCTGACCACTGCAAACCCTAATCCCTGCTGCAGCCAGCCCTGTGCAGCTCCCTGCCAGCACTGGGATAGCAAATCCCAAATAACCTCGTTCCTAAAGCTGTTTAAAACAGACAGGGACAGTCAGGTGCTGCTGAAAATGCCTTTTCATCTCCTGGCACTTGTGGCTGTGGAAATCCCTTCCCAGTGCTCGGCTGTGAAATTGTAAATCTGCTTGGGCTGGCTTGAAGGGGATCAGGATTGTTACTGAACCCCCTGAGAGACCCCTCCAGGTAAATCCTGGCTCCTCCTTAGCAGCCAGTGCCACCAGTCAGGGATCCAAGCTGTGGGTCTGCTCCTTCAATCCAGGATCCAAGCTGTGGATCTGCTCCATCAATCCAGGATCCAAGCTGTGCATCTGCTCCATCAAACAGGGATCCAAGCTGTGGGTCTGTTCCTTCAATCCAGGATCCAAGCTGTGGGTCTGCTCCTTCAGTCAGGGATCCAAGCTGTGGATCTGTTCCATCAGTCCAGGATCCAAGCTATGGATCTGCTCCCTCAGTCAGGGATCCAAGTTGTGGATCTGCTCCTTCACTCAGGGATCCAAACTGTGGATCTGCTCCACCAGTCAGGGATCCAAGCTGTGGATCTGCTCCATCAATCTCGGATCCATTCCATGGATCTGCTCCATCAGTCAGGGATCCAAGCTGTGGATCTGCTCCCTCAGTCCAGGATACAGGCCATGGAACTCCTTCCTTGGTTCTGCTCCATCCATCTGGGTTCCATACCATGGACCTTTTTTCCTCAGTCCTGCTCCATCAATCCAGGGCCCATGGTCATGGAACTCCTTTCCTGGTCCCACTCCATCAATCCAGGCCCATCCCGTGGATCCCCTTCCTCATTTCCCCTCCTCCATTCCCAGCTCTATCCCATGGATCCCGTTCCTCATTTCCCCTCCTCCATTCCCAGGTCCATCCTGTTTATCTCGTTCCTCATTTCCCCTCCTCCATTCCCAGCTCCATCCCGTTTATCCTGTTCCTCATTTCCCCTCCTCCATTCCCAGGCCTATCCCACGGATCCCCTTCCTCATTTCCCCTCGTCCATTCCCAGGTCCATCCCGTTTATCTCGTTCCTCATTTCTCCTCCTCCATTCCCAGCTCCATCCCATGGATCCCCTTCCTCGTTTCCCCTCCTCCATTCCCAGGCCCATCCCGTGGATCTGGTTCCTCGTTTCCCCTCCTCAGATCCCATTCCCGGCCGGGCAGGGAGGCAGAGCTCACGCTCCGGGGCGAGCGGGAGCCGAGGCTCCTTTTCCCGTCTGGAGGATGCTCGGGGGCGCTTTCGGGATGGGGCTCCGCAGCGCTGGCAGCGGTGGAGCTCTGCTCCCACCTGCAGGGCTCCGCATCCCGAGGCAGCCGAGGTTTGCCCCTCGCGGTCGGGTTCCCGAAGGTTGTCCCGCCGCTCTGTGACCCCGCAGAGGGTCGCGCCCTCCGGGGCAGCTCCCGCGGCCCTGGCCTGCCCTGAGCAAGGCACCAGCAGTGCCAGGGAACGCTGCACTGGTGCCCAGCACAGCAAAGGCGGCTGCCAGCACACGGCGAGGCACGGAACAAACCCGGCCCTGGCCCTGCCCTGCCCTGGCCTGCCCTGGCCCCCCTGGCAGTGTCCTGGTCCTGGCCCTGCCCTGCCCTGGCCCTGCCCTGTCCCTGTCCCTGCCCTGGCCCTGTCCCTGGCCCTGGTGGGGGTCACCTGCCCGCTCCCGGTCCCCAGCAGCCCCAGCTCCACCCCTGCTGCTCCCGCAGCCCCTGAGCCGGCAGCCAGCGGGGCAAGGGCATCTCCAAGGAGCTGGAGCTGGGCACGGCCGGGATTGCAGGGCAAAGAAGGGGATTTCCCTTGGGAAGGAAGGGGATGCCCAGGTGAGCCCACACACCTGTGCCGTGCCCGGCGCGGCAGGGGATGCCCAGGTGAGCCCAGCACACCTGTGCCGTGCCCCTGAGCCGGCAGGGGATGCCCAGGTGAGCCCACACACCTGTGCCGTGCCTGACGTGGCAGGGGATGCCCATCCCAGCCGCAGGCGTTTCCCTCCCGCCTGCCAGGGACCAGCCCTGCCCTGCCCGGCGGGTCTGGGAGCCTTTCCCGAGACATTCCCTGCTGGAAATCAACCCCTTGCTGCCCGCTGCTGCTCGGGGCTGAGGACAGAGCCCACCCTCCTCTCCGGGGAGCCCCCAGCCCCGCAGCAGCAGCGATGGACGGCGGCAGGGCCCGCGGGCAGCGGCACCGCCCCGGATCCATCGGGAATCCGGGCTCGGGGGTGATGCCAGCCTGGGTCCGGGCACGGCCCGCGAGGGTTTCCCTGCTGCGGGGCGCTGGAGTGTCCCCGGCTGTCCCCGGGTCCCCCGTGCCCACCGTGCCCGCACGAGGCGATTCCATGGCACAAACCGGGACACGCTGGAATGGGAATGGCTAAAAGAGAATTCCGGCGGCAGAGCCGACAGCAGCGCGCGTCTGCCGGCGTTGTCCCGGGAACCGGAGAGGGGGCGGACAGGGAGGGGGAGGCACAGAGCAAGAGCAGCTGCGGAGCGGGACTGGCCTGGGACTGGCCGGGGAATCACCACTGCCATCGTCCCTGCGCCCCGCTCCTGCC